>JAQQZU010019244.1:0-15561 GCA_030068025.1 Parauchenoglanis punctatus | reverse complement strand
ATATTAGCACAGAGTTCTTGCACCATTCCATGTTAATATAAACACACAAGCCCCCACCGCGAGTCTTACCGCACAGAGCTGCTTTCCTGTCGGCACGAAACGCAGTTAGCCCGGCTAGCTGAATGGCGGCATCCGGAACTCTGTCGCTTTCGTTGTCCAGAGAGCAGACATTGGAAAGTGTTATGGCTGGTAGGGCCAGCCGGTTAGGATTAGCACTTAGCCTAGCACGGACCCCCGCCCGCTTGCTGCGCTTCCGCTTCCTCACACACCACTTTCGGCTGAACCTCCCCTGGCCGCTGGCATCGGGTGACGCTGTGGACTGGAGGCCTGGTTTCCGCAGCAACCCGAGGACACGTAGCGTTTCCAAGAGGTCATCCTGTAGTTCGGTTTCTGAGTATTTCTTAATGTCCAGTAATGTTTCCCATGGGTAAACATGAACACCGTTTGTTTCGGTGTCCATGTGCCGACCGAGTCGCCCCAAGAAACAATAAAAGAAACAAATAGCACAAAAAAAGCACCATTTCGTATCTGGAGCGGCCGCTGCTTGCTACTGCCGCGCCGCCATCTTGGAGTTGATATCATCATCATCATGAGATCATCATGAGATCATCATGGATTTCCTGTACACCCATAGTGGAATATAAAGACAATATCCATTAATAAACTGCATCCTTACACATTTCTTCATAATAAAGTGCATGTCCTTTGTTCTAAGGAGCAAAGCGGTGTGTGTGCAAAGATGTGAAATGTGCATGTATGTGTGTGCGAGCGTGTGTGATAAGTAAGGTGTGAGACACTTTTTTTCGCTTCTTGGGGTTAAGCGGGACAGTGTCAATTATTGTGTTTGTGAGTTCATGAGATTTGCCATAATTGAATAAACAGTCCATTAAGAAGACTCCGGAGTTAGGAGTATGATTTGCAGATTGTTTCTTGAGTCCGAGATTTTCATGGAACTTGCTGAGTCTCTGGTTTTCAAGAGAGTTCCAACTAAGTTTAAGTTGGGTCAAACTCTGGTCTGTTAATCATATGCAAGGTGCTATTCTCTCTAGATTGCATGAGGATTGTGGTTGTTAAAACATCCCTTTGAATTGAACAAGTGACTTTATTCAAGCTATCTGTAAGTGTAGAGCTCCTTCCAGGAAGTGATATGGAAAGGAAGTTTATTCTCCTTTTGAGCTGACCTCCTGAGGAGTAGCTTGCTTGGCTAGGTTTGATCCTACACCCTCCACATCATGGAAGCGCCTCTTAGGCATCATGGCAGATAAGCTAGGCAGACACATGAGTCAGTACATGAGCAAAGCTCAGAAAGGAATTGTAACACCAGAGGGTCAAAGCACCAGCTACTGGTCGATAAAGCAATCATCCAAGACTCTAAGACTAGACAGACCAACTTGAGCACAGCTTGGACTGACTACAATAAGGACTATGATTCAATACTTAACACATAGATACTGGGATGCTTGGCACTATAAAATGCTAAGAAGGCACTGATAAGCTTCATCAAGAAATCAATGCGGCTGTGGAAGACAACACTTGGAAGCCAATTCCAAGGTGATTGCACAAGTCACCATAAAGTGCAGTATATACTAAAGTGACGCAATGTCCCCACTTCTGTTCTGCATAGGTCTGAACCCTTTCAGCCACATCACAAAGAGTGTGTATGGATATATCCATATATGGATATGGAGGTTCAGAAGTAGAGTAACCATCAACCACCTCCTGTACATGGATGACATAAAGCTGTATGCCAAGAGTGAGGAAGACATTGACTCACTGATACACCTCACCAGAATCTACAGCGAGTACAACAAGATGTAATTTAGACTGGATAACTGCAGGTGTATGGTGGGCAAGAAAGGGAAGATGATCAAGACTGAGGAAGTGGCATTGCCAGAGGGCAAAACAGCAGACATACAGGTACAAGAACCTTGGTATCCTACTGGCCAATGGGAATCAGAATGAGGTTACAAGGAGATCAGCTATAGACATATATCTCAAGGGTCAGACAGATGCTCAGAAGCCAGCTCAATAGAAGAAATAAGATGCAAGCCATCAACATGTATTCCCTACCAACCATTAGGTACTCAGTTCGAATAGTGAGATGGCTACAGTAGGAAATATATGCCACTGATGTCAAGACACGGAAACTCCTCAGGGAGGTTTACACTCGAAGATCAGCTCCCTAAAACTTTATGAACAACAGATATGTTTGGTAAGCAAGGAGAAGATTGCTAAGTGTTAGAACCACTATCCAGAATGGAACAAGGAACACCCGGGAATACAACAAGAAGATGGCCTCTCAAGCCAAACTGATGAAAGACTGTCTCAGAGGATGGTGAGGAGGAAAAGAAAGCATTGTGGAAGACCAAACCCCTCCATGGAATGTACCACTGGCAGATAGAGGAAGTGGCTGACCTTAGGAAATCCTATCACTGTTTAGAAATAGCAGGCCGGTTGCATAACCTTAGACAGGACCCAAGGTGAGATGTGTGCAAAGACAGCCCTTGAGACTGTCCAGCACATAGTAGCTGGGTGAAAGATGCAGGCTTGGTCAGCATTCACTGAAAGGCATAAAAAAGTGGTGGGGACAATCTACAGAAACATCTGTGCCAAATATGGGCTAGAAGATCCCAATGGGAGATACCACCGAAAGTAGTTGAGAAAAACAGAGCTAAGACCCTGTGGGACTTCAAAGTCCAGACAGATAAGCAGTTGCTGGCCAACCAACCAGACATAGTGGTGGTTGATAAGGAGCAGAAAACAGCAGTCATGATAGATATAGCAATCCCAGTTGACAGTAATATCATGAATAAAGATCATTGAAAAACTGAGAAGTACCAAGGCCTGAACAAACAACTTGATCAAATGAGGAAGATGAAGTCCAAAATGGGCCCAGTGGTAGTAGGAGCATTAGGGCCTGTGACTCCTAAACTCAGTGTATGGCTCCAACAGATTCCAGGTACAACAACTGAGGTCTCTGTCCAGAAAAAGAGCAGTTCTAGGAACAGCTAAGATACTACACTGAATTCTCAGAACTCCCAGGCCTCTGGTAGAGAAACCGAGGTTGAGTAAGACATACACAAACTTACCATCCCTCTATTAGGTGAAGTGAGAGAATAGATAGATAGATAGATAGATAGATAGATAGATAGATGTGCAGACTTCACAAAAACCTTAGGACAACCTTAGAATTAATTAATAGCCAGCAAAAAAGGTAGGTCTTTGAATTTGATTTAAAATGCTCAATAATTAAACAGGACTTAATGTGGGATGGAAGACTGGGATGGAAGACAAAAGTTTAGGAGCAGATACAGAAAAGCCAAGTATGTGTAAAGGACTGAGAGGAGTTGTTCGAAAGATGACTTAATTGACCTGGGGGTAGAATATTGGATTAGTAGATCAGCAATGTAATATATTGTGGAGCTAATCCATTGGGGGTTTAAAAACAAATAATAAAATTTTAAAATCACTTCTATATTTCACCCCTAGCCAATTCACTTGAGCCAGAACAGTGTAGTACTGCACTGTGTTTTCCTATAATTTACTTCCATTCTGTGTGTTTGTAGCCCTACATTCATGTTTATTCGTGAATGTATGTTTGGTTTATGTTTTAATGTTATTTATTTTTAAATATTCATTTAATATTAAATTTTTGTGTCTGTCAGCTTTGACAGCTCATGGTCAGCCGATGTGCACAAACCAGGAGTAAGAGCACAAAAGTGGATGGGGAGAAGGATGGGGGAAATGCTTGTGGAGTCTGCGAGAGATTTTAGTCTTTGTTGACTTAAGTGCATGGAAAAGCTAATTGTGGTAATAGCTCATGGCCACACACTTGTGAGAAACGGGACTGAATATCAGGGCTTACACATTGAATTGCAAGGCTGTCACACTTTTAGGATTCATTGTGGATTATATTTTTGCTCTTTCTATTGGATTATTGAGACTTTTATATATATTTTTATAGCTTTTGTCTGGAGTGTCTTTGGAGTGTCTGCTGATGCTAGTGTGCTGGTATTGGACTATACAAAGTGTTGTGTGTGAACGGGCTGGGACTGTGGAAGAGAGGGTGGGGTGTTTGTATGTAAATGCATAAATATATCTTACTTAACTATATCCTATATCTTATATCTTAACTATAATATAGTGTCTGATCTTTGATTTTCTTAAAAAAATATCTACGATTGAATGTATCCAAAAATATTAGTATGTCAGTGTTACACCTGCATTTGTTTTAGTGATAATATTTACCAAGCTGATAATTACAACATGAGTTATGTGATGTCTCTTCTTAGTACTTGTCAAAAATTTGGTTGCTGCTTTTTGGACCATTTGAAGTCACAACAGGAAGGTCAGCCCCATATAGACTGAATTACAGTAGTCAGACTGTAAGGTGATAAAAGCATGAATCATTGTTTCTAGATACTTGTGGGATAAAAGCATCTTTAATTTGACTATAGTTCTAAGTTGATAAAAGCTGCTCTTGACAACTTTACTGACTTTTACTGACTTGTTTGTTAACATACAAAGAATTGTCCAAGAGGACACCCAGATTTTTTTTTTTTTTCCAGACAGAGCATTGCTCAAGCTAGTGACTGAGCTAGGAGGGCCGAATATAATAAATTCAGTTTTTATTTTTTGCTTAGTTGAAGGAAGATTATCAACATCCAGCATTTCATGTCATCTAAAAAGATAAAGAGATTCTTCAAAGAGCAATTGCTGTCAAGTATAGCTGTCAGATAAAACTGAGTGTCATCTGCATAATTGTGGTACAGACAATTGTGTTTTTAAAAGATTGAGGCAAAGAGAAGAATATATAATGAAAATAAAATGACGCCTTTAAATTGAACCTTGGGGAATGCCACATTGAATGGGAGTAGAGAATGATGAACAGTTACCTATTCTGACTAAAAACAGCTTTTTTCTTTCAAGCAGGAGTAGGTAAACTATTTTAGCACAGGACCCTGCAGACCTTCCTCCTCCAAGCATTTTAAGAAAATATCATGCTCAATTGCATCAAATTCTGTCCTGAGATCAAGCAGGACAAAGCTAGCACATGAACCAGATAAATAAATCACATTCTGTACTATGATTTCTGTATTTGTTCTTGGGGCATTCTGCCTTCAATTTTGACTTCAGCAACTGAAATATATGCTCAATTCTATTCAGATCTGCTGACTGACTTGGCCATTTCAGAATATTCCACCTCTTTGCTTTAAAATATTTTTGGGTTGCTTTCAAATTATGCTCTGGGTCATTTACCATTTGTGCTGTGAAGTTCTGTCCAATGGGTTTTTGAAGCCTTTGGCTGAATTTTATCAGTTCATCTCTCCCTATATATTTCAAAATTCATTATGTTGTCACCTCATCATTAATTACAAATGAACCAGTTCTACTGGAAGATATGCACCGATCAGCCATAACATTAACACTACTCACAGGTGATATGAATAATATTGATTATCTCATTACACTGGCACCTGTAAAGGAGTGGAGTATATTGGACAGCAAATGAACAATAAGTTCTCAAAGTTGGTGTGTTGGAAGCAGGAGAAATGGGCAAGCATAAGGGTCAATTTTGACGAGGGCCAAATTGCACTCACAGGATGAATGAGTCTGAGCATCTCCAAAACGGCAGTCTTGTGGGGTTCCTGGTATACAGTGGTTAGTACCTACCAAGAACGCAATGGCTTGTACCTTGTCCAAGGCAGGACAACCAGTTAACTCTCTGACATAATCATGGGTGGCCAAGGCTGATTAATATATGTGGGGAGCAAAGGCTAATGCATCTGGTCCAATCCCACAGAAGAGCTACTGTTCTCAGAATACACTGTGCACCACAGCTTGTTGAGTACAAGGCTGCGTAGTGGCAGACTGGTCAGTGTGCCCATGCTAACCCCTGTCTATTGCCAAAAGTGCCTACAATGGGCAAGTGAGTATCAGAACTTGACCTTGGAACTATGCAAAAAGATGGCTAGTCTGATGAATCACATTTTGTTTTTCATCTCGTGGATGGCCAGGTCCATGTGTATTGCTTACCTGGGGAAAGGATGGCACTGAGATGCACTATGGGAAGAAGGAAACCTGGCATAGGCAGTGTGATGCTCTGGGCAATGTTCTGCTGGGAAACCTTTGGTCTTGGCCTTCATGTGGATATTATTTTGTCACACACCACCAACCTCAACATTGTTGCAGACCAAGTATACTCCTTTATGGCAACAGTTTTCCTAATTGCAGTGGCCTCTTTCAGCAGGATAATGCACTCTGCCATACTTCAAAAATTGTTCATAATTGGAGGACCATGACATGAAGAGTTCAAGATGTTGACCTGGACTCTAAATTCCCAAGATCTCAATCCAGTCAAGCATTTGTTGGATGTGCTGAACAAACAAGTCCAATTCATGAAGGTCCCACCTCACAACTTATAACTGGAGGAAATTTTGTTCAAATTGAAGGAGAAATTAAATAATAAGTACCAAGGTTTAATTTATGTTTCAGGAGTCTATTTTCTTGACTGCTCCCATGGTACCAGTGACTTGACCTCTCAGAGTAGCACTGCTTCTTCCAATTTTCAGCCTTGCTTCTTGGCTCTGTGTGGCTTGGAACAGAGTGATCATGATTGGATAATAAAGAAACATTTGTCACAGGTTCTGCGCATTGATCATGATGGGCAAATTCTTGTATCAAATATGGCTTGATGTTGTAAGATTTTGGACCGTGGCAGACTTGAAGGTCTTCCAAGAAGTGGTTTTCTTCCATGTTTGACTTATTTCTGGAACCAAATTAGGTTTGAAAGAGTTGGGTGTTGTAGACCCAAGGGAGTTCTCATTGGCTTTGTTTGACGTCCAGTGCAATGTTCAGGCCCTGTTATGACTCAGTCTGAAAATTCCTTAATCGGATTCTCAACCTGGTTGTGGTCAGGTTTTACTCTGTCAGGTTGCCAATCAAGGAAGCTGCAAATGTCTAGGCTCATCATACCCCTAATCAGCTCAAATCTGAGTTGTTTGTTTGCTTGGACTTTGAAGGTGGATCTTGATATTCTGTAGGTAGGCATGGATGTCATAACCACCTGAAGGGCTATGTAAGAAAGTGTCAAAATTTTGGGCCACCTTATCTAGCTACTTGGTGGAGACTCCTCCTGTTGTGGGATCAGTCTTCACTGTTCTCCATGAGGTTACTTCCTGGACTTTAGAAGCTAGTCCCTAGAAGCATGCCATTTCAGTGGTAGCCTCTTGGGCATCGGACAGCCCGAGGCTGGTTTTTAGGCTGGTTGATAATGTCATTTGTGGTGAATCATTACAAACTCATGTTTCAGTTCGTATGACTGTTATAGTTCTCTACATCAGGTCTAATTTTTCTTTGTTCACCTGATTTTTCTGCTTGGTATCATGGAGCTGGTCCTTGCAGCAGCTTAGTTCTTGGCTGAGGTTGTCTGCTTGTTTCCAGCTTTCTTCTAGCTGAATGGCTTGGGTTGATACCCAACAGCTTGTGTCTCTAAGTTTGGTAGAGGCTTTGTCCAGATTCTTGATTTAGGTCCTCTCCGATGGGTTTTGCCATCTGCTCATGATGGTCTGTGTCATTTCATAGTAAATCATGGACCTTCATCTCTCATGGTGTTTCTCTCTTCTTCATCTCTTTGTTGAATAATGTATACTTGACTCTAGGTGAAAGTGGGTATACTAGATTATCTATACACATTCTTAAGGATTTAAGGATGATGTGGGCAAATAATAAGGCATGCCTGGATTGTTATTCACTAAACCTATACCTATTATACATTACCTGTAGATGTATGAAGATACACAAGTAATTTTGTCAGACTGTGTGTGCAAGTGTGGTAAGCTCTTTATGTTAATACAATTGAGATGATCAGGTGCTTTCAGCTAAAGTTCCCTAGGTGAGGCTAGCCTTACAGACTCAATCTCAGCCAAAAAGTTTCTTGCTTAACAACACTTAACATTCCGAAGCAATGTCAAGCTCAAAAATGTTCTGTGTAAGTGACCTTCAAAATTTTTCTCAAAATTAGTTTCCCCACCTGGGGAACAAATCTGGTCAAAATTGGTAAAATATACAATAATTGGTGTCACTCAAACAATTTAGCATCCATGTGAGGGCAGTTTCTAGAACATTACCCTCAGCAAGATTTTACTTACACATGTAATGACAGCCTTGGATACAAGACAAAATTGACTGTAGTGTGTCATGATCCACTCCTCGCACAGCGTGCCTCTAAGATATGGGCACATGCGCTGTTTCCCTCATCTCCATCGCTCTCAAAGCGGAAGTGTGCATTTCCACATGTTGACGGAGATCTCACAGACTGCATATCCCGTGAGCACCTGCTCCCAGCCATTAGGCCAATCAGTGAAGACAGGTGCACCTTATTCACAGACAAATTAGGCGTGTTTAAAAGAACTGCTAAATGCACTTCGTATTTGCGAAGCATTAGTCTAGCCCCATCTGCTATTGCCGAGTGTTTTCATACCCGAGTTTTGATTACTGTGTTTTGGACTTTCTTTCTGTGTTTTACTACCGATTGTTTGGAATACCCCTACTACTCTGTTTGCTGATTGCTTGACCCCTGTCTGTATTTGGATTACTCTTCTGCCTGTCATTCATGTACCTCTACCTACTGTGTTTCAAATAAACACTGTATAGCTTTTACCTTCGTGTCCCGATCCTGCACTTGTGTCGCACCATGCCACGACGGCGCAAGCGCCGTGACGGAATGCTTCACCAAAATGGAGACGCAGCAGGATCTCCGTGAATTCAGGATGGGTGTATGACCACCATGCCCACTCTGTTTCTGCAACAATGGGAAATGGAGCTGCCTGAGCTATACGATGGAGTGAAGGAATCTCCATGTGCTTTCCTGATCCACTGCCATATTTTCCGGGGGAGTTTGGTGGAACCTAGGCCTTCAGACCTCATCTGGGTGTGGTGCATGATCCGTTGGCTCACCGGACCTGCACTTTGGTTTGCTGAAAACCATATCAACATGCAGCATTCAAATTAAAAAAATTCAAAACCTTCGCCTGAGCCTGACACAAATTCTGCCTGAACCCAAGTCTGGATCGCCACAAGGGTCAGAAGCAACTCTAGTCACAGTCACACTCCCAGAACTCACTCCTGTTCCATCCAAAGTCAATCTCACGGAGCCCGCTCCAGTTCCTAGTCTCGCTCCAGTTAAAGCCAAGGTCGCTCACATGGAGCCTGTTCCTGTTCCTAGTTGTGCTTCCGTGTCAGCCAAGGTCGGTAATGAGGAGTCTATTCCTGTTTCGGCTCCAGTTATAGCCACAGTCGCTAATATGGAGTTTATTCCGGTTCAAGTCACCGAGCCAGAGCCCTCTTCAGTCAAGGTCAAAGAGACTGTTCCCTTCATTGCAACAGAGACTGTTCATTTCATGGCCAAAGATACTGTTCACTTCATGGCCACAGAGATTGCTCACTTCATGTCCAAGGAGACTGCTCACTTCATGGCCAAGGAGACTGCTCACATCAAGGTCAAGGAGACTGCTTATGTCAAGGTCATGGAGACTGTTCATGTCAAGGTCAAGGAGACTGCTCACGTCAAGGTCAAGGAGACTGCTCACGTCAAGGTCAAGGAGACTGTTCATGAACACATCTCAGCCCCTGTTCCAGTATAAATACGAGTCACAGAACCTGTTCCATTACAAGTACACATCATAGAGCCTGTTCCAGTATAAGTAAATGTCACAGAGCCTGCTCCAGTACAAGTACATGTCACAGAACCTGTGTCAGCTCAAGCTACTGAACCAGTTTCAGCCCAAGCTACTGAACCAGTTTCAGCCCAAGCTACTGAACCAGTTCCAGCTCAAGCTAAAGCACCTGTTCTGGTCCCAGCCTCTAGAACTGTTCAAGTTCCAGCTCTTGTTCAGACTACAGGGCCTGTTACTGCCATAGAATCTGACTCAGTTCCAATTCCGGTAGCACTCACAGTTCAGGTCACAGAGACTGTTCCCGCTGAGGTCACAGAGACTGTTCCCACTGAGGTCACAGAGACTGCACCAAAAAAGGTCACAGAGACTGTTCATCAAAACGTCAAAGAGACTCTAAAAGTCATGGAACCCACTCCCATTCCAGTTCCAGTCACAGCTCAAGTCACAGACACCACTCTAGTCACAGCTCAAGTCACAGACGCCGCTCCAGTCACAGCTCAAGTCACAGATACTGCTCAAGCTACAGACGCAGCTCAAGTCACAGCACAAGTTCCTGTCGCAGCTCAAGTCACAGCACAAGTTTCTGTCGCAGCTCAAGTCACAGCACAAGTTCATGTCGCAGCTCAAGTCACAGTGCAAGTTCCTGTCCTGCTCTCCGAGCCTGCACAAGTGCCTGTCATTTATGTACCTCTACCTACTGTGTTTTAAAATAAACACTGTATAGCTTTTACCTCCGTGTCCCAATCCTGACATAGTGACCCAGCGAAGTATCCAATTGCTGATTGTGGATCCTTTCTTTGTGACAGGCTATGAGAATGAAACACGCATGCAAGATGCAACAGAAACATCAGAGAGAGAGGCTGTCAGACAAACCAGCTTTGGAATCTAACACTAATCACATCAAAATGTCTCATGGATTGTTTTAAATTAATGAAATGGAAAAGAGAAATTATTATTAATAATGGTGCACTATGTAGGATCTTCTGGCATCCAGCAGTGAGATTTGCAAATAAACTGAATGTCCCTCCCTCACCCCTCCCTCACCCCTCCCTTACCAGGTGCATATTTGAATGTACAGCCATCAGATGCCCACAGCGTAAGTGGCACAAGTGACACAAGTGCCTGCAAACTGATGTCATCACCTATCACATCAAATAGCCACTAATATGATGAGGTTACTTTATATAGGTATTTAGAAATTGTACTTAGATATGTAATCGGTAAAACTATAGGTCATGAATTCCATGTAAGATAGTGCAGTGTGTTCTGCATTGTGGTAGCATTTTATTGCTGGTGAATATTAGTGTTACTTGTTCCATGTTATGGTAGCATTTTATTGCTAATTTTAGCAGGATACATTTGTTGTTCTTTCCATTTGAACAGTCAAATATCACATAGGCCAACTGGTAATGTTAAAGGTTAAAGGTTAGAGGGAGCGAGAGAGGGAGAGGGATATGAGAGGTCAGGGCCAGGGCAGGGGAGCTAACCGAGCTGCTGTTGCCCAAGAGGAAAAGGAGAGAGTAAAAGCACTCCAAAGGAAGCAAAGATAAGTAACAGAGGTTTGTATTTATAATATTACTCTACTGTTCTGTGTGATATGAACAATACCAACACAACAGGAAGTGGTATTTACATAGCAGCTCTGTGCTTTACCTGTAGCAATGTTATTGTAGTCTGTGCTTTGGCGTTATCAGAGTGTTAAGTGAGCCATTACTTGGGAAAATGTCAACATTGCTGATGAATAATTATATAAATACTATACAGGAACTGTATCATGTAACAATATTTTGACATTATTTAACTCCATTTACATGTCCAGCACAAAACAGGCAACTTCGGCATCACTCTGAAAACATTTGATTTCTATCTGGGAAAAGCCACACAGTGTTTACCCCTGTTTTCTGCCATTGTTAGTCCTGATTTCATGGACCTCGTTCCATTTCATGCTTCTGCTTCTTTGAAGAGGATTCATGTTCCTTTACTGTTTCCTGTGTTAAATAATAAGTATGATCCTCCATTTTTACAAAATTTGGGTTCTCAAAGTTATTAGCCAGCATGTTCAAACACTGATTCCTTTTCTTTCTTCTTTGTCTTCCAGTGCTTCCTTCCATTTTCACACTGCCACTTGTAAAAATGTGAGAGGTTTTTACAAAAATGTTTTACAAAAAATACACCTCTATAATGAACTGTTTTTCAGGGTCAGGGTGTCCAAGAATGGGTGCTGACGTGAAGGCTGACTTAAATTTCCAGAAGGCTTCAGTGGCTGACTGATTTAATTGTAGTTTCTTGGTTCCATTCTTTAGAAGTGTTGTGAGAGGGGCTGCAATGATGCTGAAGTTTCTTATAAAATGGTGGTAGAAGTTTCAAATCCACTAAAGCATTGTAGCTCCTTAACTGTTTTTGGTACAGGCCAGGTCTTAATGGCATTGACCTTATTTGTGTCCATGAGAATGCCCACTTGGCTGATTACATATCTCAAGAAAGTGACTGTGGTTACGTGAAATTCGCATTTCTCCACTTTCACATACAGCTGTTGTTCATATAGTTTGGCCAGAACCTGTTTTACATGGTTGATATGTGTGTCCAGAGAAGGGGAGTAGACTAAAATGTCATCGATATAAGCAATGACAAATTTGCTGAGCATGTCTCATAGGACATCATTTATGGGATGGGCTCTTGGGAAGTGTAGTCCATGTTTTCTAGTGTGGGTGCAGGTGTAGGTGCATGTGTAGATGCAGGTGCAGGCACAAATGCAGGTGTAAGCATGACACAAAGTACTATATTGTTATTCCTATTTTTCTTCTTTTTCTTCTCCTCTTCTAACTAATATTCTGCAATTAATTTGGCTCAACCCTCTTAATGTTGAAACTTTATTCAAACTTTGTGTAGGTCTTGTAAATGACAATTATGTTATGTTATTTTTGTTTGATATTCCACTTGCATCCCTCAGTTCATAAATTTTTTCCCATATACTTTGAATGGGAAATTTTCCAAACTGCTCCCATATAGTTACTTTTTGAAATAATACCTCCAAACTTCCTATTTTCTAGGCAATGCTGCTAAGCTTTACACATCTTTTCATATCTCTATCACTCCTGTTTTTTTTTCTTATCCCCCGCTTTCCTCACATTCACTTCAATTCATTTTTCAAGGCACATTTATCAAGGGAATCTGTTCGCTAAGATTTTGTGCTAGATACTTCCTTACAACAGTAAAATGTTTGGCCCATTGAGGACATTTGGCTTGTTTTCTTTTTGATATTCCACTCACATGCCTCTTTTTTATCCCTCTATCTTTCCATTTTTTCCCATAGAGATTGAATGGAAAATTATTAAAACTTCTTCCATATAGACAATTTTCGATATAATACCTCCAAGCTTACTAGACCTGTTCCGGACAATACTGCTAAGTACGCCACCTCTTTTCATACCTCTATCACTTTCCTTTTTTCATTCTTTGTTTTTCTCCCATGTGCTTAAATTCATATTTGAGACCTAACTGCTACTAGAGATTACAATTTCAATTCGCTTCTTTTTCAACCCTTCATACTCCCATCAGAACCTACAGATTTTACTATTTATACACCTTTAAAATTTATCTTTTACATTTATCTATCTATCTATCTATCTATCTATCTATCTATCTATCTATCTATTTTTTTCTGCTTTGCAAGCACTCATAAATGGTAGAGTAAATAGGTTGTTAAACAGCTATTTCATTATTAAAATTGAAAATGAGGAGAGACTCAATACACACTGTTTTGTTTAATTAAAAAGAAACAATTGTGCTCGTGCTTCTCTTTAAAAAAACAAATAATGTATTAAACAGTATTAATCAAAAGTAATCAAAACAATCACTGTTCTAGTGTTCACATTCAAATAGTGGTATTTTTAATGTCGACCACTAGAGTTATAGGGTTAATAGTGCTCTCTATGTAGTTTCCCTCGGGAGTGTGCTGGCTTGCTGTAGTTCCCTAGGTGACCCAAGATGGCATGGGTGCTGGCCTTTAGGCTTGTTCAGCTGATGTCACTGTAAACATAGATGGTGCTACAGGCTGTACATTAAGCTAGCATCATAAAAGAACATGCACTTAAAACACTTTATTTTGGCCATATAACAATATGCTTCAATGCTTCAAAGTGTTAATTTAATTTGAATGTAATGTTACCCAATAGAGGCAGCGCTTGTGTTTAACCCTTGGGGGCTACTTGACCTGCCCCTGTGTCAAATTGAATGAGTTCCCACCTTTCTATTAATATCTTTGCAAAAATACAGTAGATAAATAAGGTTCAAATATTACCTGAATATGCAGAATCTGTCTTTTCAATTCCATGTTATCTTGTCATATGGGGTTATGAGGTGAATAAATGGCTTGACACACATGCCATTTGCCTTTCACCATTTAGAATTGGTGAATTTTTGTGTCCGTCCACATTTTGTGTGAAACCAACCAATGCCATTTCATGAAATCTTAAAGGCCTGACCAATCATCATGGTCGTATAATTGGTGGATTTGTGTGTCTATATTTGAAACTGACCAATGCACACTCAGAAAATCACTAAGGATTTGCCCATCATGTCAGAAATATGTTACTTTTCATTCACTCAACATCAGAGACAATGATGAAACTGAGAAACGGTGAGTGAAAAGATGGCATGCAAAATGTCACTGCAGCAGTTTTACAAAGTATCAATGAGGATGAGGATAATAATTGAGCTTCGGAGCCTGATGGGTTTGATTAGTATGATGTAAAGCAATATAAAAATAAAAGTGATCAATTTGAAGATGGGTAAGTGCATTTATTTTGTTTTGTAATATCACAGTTATTGTGGACTTTATGCATAAATGTGCCAGTCTAAATGCTAAATGCTGCTTCTGTGCATATTGTGTGATGCAAAACTTATTTGTGTATCAATAGTCATGAACATTCTTCTTTGTCCTTTAGTAAATGTTTACACCCTGTAAAAGTTTTTTTTTTTTGTGTAAAAGAGGATTCAGAGTTGCCAGGGCATACTGAACCACATGAGACTTTAAAGAGGCTCCATTCCCTGTGGGCACAAGTGGGACCTAGAGGACATAGATGATTTTTATAAGTACATTGGAGTGGTTTTCTACATGGGCATGGTAAAAATGGACCACATCAGGAATTACTGGAGATAGAATCATCTCTTTTCATTGTCTCTGCCATCACATAGTCATGAGAGAGATTCAGAACAATTACATGGAATCTTCATCTTAGCAACCCTGATGAAGATGTTCCTAATGACAGGAAACAGCCCAGCACAATAGACTCTTCCAGCTAAAACCCCTGATGGACAGCATCAAGAATGCGTACAGATCATTTTATCATCCCCAAAAAAACTGGCTGTGGATGAAAAGATGGTTGCTTCTAAGGCTAAAATTGGTATGACCCAGTACAAGAAGTCAAAACCCACAAAGTGGGGGGTCAAGCTGTTTGTCGTGGCTGATTCTAAGAATGGATACAGTGGACTTTTCAATTTACACTCGACATGGCCTGTCCTATGATGGTGTAATGTCCCTTGTGCAACCAGAGTACCTTGGCACAGGCTACCACATTTATATGGATCATTTTTATTCCAGCCCCAAGCTCTTCAGGAGACTTACAGGAAGACTGCTTTTGGACAGATATGAAAGTCCTAAAAAAAAAATCAGAGAGAGGCTCCATAAGATGGATTCAGGATGGCCCAATCCCAGTCTCTTCCAAGATGGCGGCGTGGCAGTAGCACGCAGCGGCCACTCCGGATCCAAAATGGTGCTTTTTTTGTGCTATTTGTTTCTTTTATTGTTTTTGGCGCGACTCGGTCGGCACATGGACACCGAAACAAACGGTGTTCATGTTTACCCACGGGAAACATTACTGGA
>JAQQZU010019164.1:0-15567 GCA_030068025.1 Parauchenoglanis punctatus | reverse complement strand
ATAATAAAGAGAGTAGTAATAATAATAATAATAATAATAATAATAATACTCCCTCAGTTTAGTTGTAAGAAATGTTCTTGTTTATTTTTATCAGTGCTCAGTTTAGAATTAATCTGCATAGTGAATTTCTGTAACATTCTTAACAACAATAACGTTTGATAGTGTAAAAGATTAATCATGCAGTGGGTCAGGAGAGAGTTGGAATGAAAGTGAGAAAGCAAAATGTTCTCTCTCTTAATAAATTCCGAGTTCAGACTTCCCGTTTCTGTGTTTGAAGCACGTGCTTGAACTGTCAGGGAAACGCGCTGCAGGAAACACATGGACTACATTACCCATAAGCCCGGAAAGGCCCGTCTTGGTGACGTCACGCGTGAGTCGTCAACTTGAAACTGCGGAAGGAGGACAGGTGCGGAGTTTTCGGATCAAAAAAACAGATCTGAGTAAAAGTTTATTTTGTTATTTCCATTGAATGCCAGTGTGAGTGAGGCTGCTGTGCTGGAATGGAGGCAGTGCCACGCATGCCGATGATTTGGTTGGAGCTGAAAGAAGCTGGAGAGTTTCACTTCAGTTCCAGAGTTGGCCAGGTGAGCTCGGACTCTCAACACTCCTCTGTTTGCTTATATAGTTATAAAAATGTGTTATGTAGTGTGTTTTGGATACAAATGTATGAAAAATACCAACACACAAATTAAATACAACACAACAATTAAAATAACAAGCTAACGAGCTAACTAATAAGTGAAGTTTACCTGTACTGGGCCAGATTAGGGCTGCGTCATAAACAGCACGGTGGAGTGCGCTATAATACCCGGCGGTGTCTCGTTGGCTAATATACTAGTTTGGAGTACTGTACAGTGTTGTAGTGTGCTTTAATACTGTATCTGTCACTCCGCCATTTTGTAAAGCACTATATTGCTATATTGTAACGAAAGTCAGTTTAATCCGTGAAGAAGCAGCCGTGTGTGCCACGTGACCTGTTGTGTTTTCTGACAACACTATGAGTTAAGGTTGACAGCTGGGTGTTTACTGTCATGTGCGTCATTCAGAGTGACACAGAGATGACGGCATCTGACAGAAACTGGATCAAAGTGTAGATTTATCCCACATGTTACACTAGGCGTTGCTAGGTGTTAGCCTACCCTACACAAAAACTTTACTGCATGCCATGTTTAGTGTGCTTCATTTCCCTTAGCTGCCAGTCACACACTGTAGCCCATATATCCCCAGCACTTACACTTCCCTGTCATCAGCGGCTGTATTAACACTCAGCAAGAAGTACAGGTTCTGGCTCAGGTTAGCTGGAACTACCACAAACTTGACAAATACCCATACAAACTTGGAGAATATGAACAGAACACCGATCAACGTTTTCTTTTAAGTAATCTTGCCCTAATCTCTGAAAACTATAGTCTAGAAATGAACTCCTCTTCCCACAGTAGACCTGCTTAATATACACTATATGTCCAAAAGATTGTGAACATAAGATAGGATAAACCATAGCAAGTGATTTTGAGCTTGCAGTCTAAACTAGTCCTACCACAGTGCAGATTGTTTTCGCTGCTCTAGCTTTCAAAGCATGTCGAGCTTCATTAAGATGAAGGATGATAAAGGAAATTAAAAACCTGTGTGATCAGTGATAAACAGGTTTACAGTTAGAAACAACGTAGAGTACAAATACTGCACTGCCGCAGGAGGTTTCTGCACTGATTGCAGTAACCTATAAGTTGCTTTTCTGTAGCTAGTAAAGAAGAGTAGAGTAGATAACACATGGCTTCAGTGACGATTGAGGAGCTTATTGAGAATATACACGAGCACATCACAACTGCAATGTAGCTGTAGAAAAAATTATAGGTGTACATAATAGATTTTAAAAAAATGCCATTTATTGATGCCAACAAAAGTCCATAAAAGGTGAAGTGCAAAGACAGCTGGGAGCACGAAATGAGAAATCATGGTAAAGGCTGAAAAACTGAAGTGGGAGTTATTTAGACTTACTTCTATGCCATAATAATAAATGACAGACCGGGCTGTCCTTTATTTATACAGCACAATTTCTTTTGTCATAATTGAACAATTAGTTTGATTTATTTTAATTTATGAGCTTGTGTTGGCTCACTTTATTAATTTATATTCTATAGTTAATGCCGTTTATATAAAACAACTGGTTTTCACTAAATGTTCTCGATGGTGCTCCTTGACCTAGTGAACCACCATGAGGATGTGAACTATAAAGCAGCTCTACTGGAATTATATGATTTGACTCAGGAGCACAAGTAGAATATGAACTTGTTTTTCTGAATTTAACGGATTTTCATAATACCAAGTTTTCTTGGGTAAATCCCGGTATGAACAATTTTCTAATAAATCTGTTCATATCCAGCTTGATAAAAGAGGCCCATTGATTCAGGCATGACTTGATGCCTTCTTTCCTCCAGGTACATCATTAGACATCCTAAGGTTTCTAAGATCTCTCAATCAACAGCCACCAATGTCAGTAAAGTACTCGGTATTATGAGGGTTGTCCCATGAGAAATCATACAGATTCACACAGGTCACCCACTCAGAATTCTCTGAAAAATTTCTCTGATACACCTGTGGAAAAATCCTAAATATTAGGCCAGTGCTTTTTACACTACAGCTTACCAAAATTTTACTTCTTTGTTTATTTATTTTTCACATTTTTGCTGATACTGTTTTCGTCTGTCTTTGGACTTCCTCTGCTCCTCCACTATTCTATATACAAAGCAGAAAATAAAGTCATATCGGGTGAATCTGTATCGGGTGTTCCACTGTAAGGCCCCAAAATCAACTGAAAACTCCAAATCATAAAACATGACTATTTGTATATAATTCTCTGGTATTTTAGCTAACAAAACTACTTCGACCATGCTTAATATTGGATTGGGATGAACAGAGAAAATTTTCACATTCTTGTTCTTTGATTTTGTAAAAAATGACCCTTTTTCAAGTCCATGGTTGATCATGTGTCCAGTGAACTGCATGTTTACATGTGTTCTTCTACATCTGAACATTCTCTGACAAAAAAATTCAGGATAGTGTTCAGCCTCCTTTATTGTTTATGAATTTTTAAGTGTTCCATTATTCTATTATTTTTTATTTCATTGTATTTGATAAATTGTGAGATAGTTTAAACAGTCATTAACAATTCAGTGTTATAAGGAATGGTTCGATATGCAACATAAAGGAAATAAAATATTTCATCCACATTTTTTGTTTCAAAATTGTATTAGGACCATATGATATCAAGTATAGTAAAAACAAATGGTTAACACAAATTTTTGCACAGCGCAATCATTCCATATGTACAATGACTAATATGAAATGTGAAAATGCACAGGGGTCAGGTACAACCAGTTTTACATAAATGAAATACTTAAAGATGAATGAAGATTGTCCATAATATCTTGATCATGAAATGAAATCTGGAAGTTATTACAGAACATTATGTACAACAATTACTAATTCATAAAACACCTTGCATATAACATCATATATCAGAAGTTAGACACCAATACATAGCATGTGGCATCAGTATACATGTGAATATACCAGATATTTAGGCTCTTTGAATACATTTAAGGAAGAGACTGTGTAACTGTGTAACGTTACTGTGTAACAGCACGCACAACTGTCCTGAACATGAGCAGCATCTGGAACATAAATGATGTGCAAACTAACATTTTATCAGATGGTTTTTCACTGTGTATACTATTTGAAAATTAAGGAGTGCACAAGCAGGTAGTGTTAATACCAATGTTACTACAAAATAATACATTTCAGTGTTTACAATCTCAAAGTCATAGAATTATAGGTTAGATTGAAATCGATCAGCAAAATTATCATGTCTAATGCACATAATGTTTTGATAAAATGATTCAGAAATCTTTTTCTTATGAATATTCCTTGGGTCTGCATAAAAATGTCAGCTCTCCTGGGAAGACAAAAATATTTTCTCATGGTGAAACCAAATTTGATCAGTTTCTTCCAGTGTAACAGCTGATCTCCAGGCCAGTAATACTGCATCCTCATTGACCAAGGTTGCAAATGCTTCTTTTCTTGGTCAAGCATGTCTCGTGACCTTCATTATCCAATTTGGTGCCCAGATCACACATTTATAATTCCTCACCCTCCATGTTCTCAGTGATTTTGATGATCCCTGTACATGAAAGTTGTGGATGAAGTCATCGTGCTTTACTTACCTGAGATCACAAGTTTGGTAATAATGTAAGATATAATAAGTTGGTACATGTCTCATTTGCACATTTATGCAGTTATGAATATTAACATTTGAATATTAAAACAATTTCAAATGGAAACTAGATGTGCATTTCCTGAAGTAAATACTAGTGCTTGCAAAGGAAAAAGAAAAAGTTCAAAGTAGAAAGAGAGAGAGAAAGTCAGAAAAGAGATAGAAAAGAGATAAGAAATTAAATAGATGGGGAAGTTAGATATTAACATAGGAAGAAAAGATAGATAGATATTGAGTGAGTGAGTGAGGCAGTGAGGGACTGAATGACTGATGAAGCATGTTAACCGTTAGCATGCTAACCACTCACATGTTAACATGCTAGCTGCTAGCATGTTAGCATGCTAACCACCAGCATGTTAGCTTTTAGCACATTAGCCGTTAGTATATTAGCATGCTAACCGCTAGCATGTTAGTATTTAGCATGTTATTCATTAAAATGTTAGCATTTAGCATGTTCTCCGTTAGCGTGTTAGCATTTAACATGCTAACAGCTAGCATGCTAGCCACTAGCCATACCACAGGTGTTCCTAATAAAGTGGCATGTATGTGCATGGGTTCCTAATTAAATGGCCAGAAACTACAGGTGTTCCTAATAAAGGGGTCGGTAAGGGCAACATTCCATAATATAGGAAGAAAAATGAATTGAAGTCATTTGAAAAAAAGTGAGGGATGAAAAAAAGAAAGGAGTGATAGAGAGATGAAAAGACAGGAACTGCTTAGTAGTATTACCCAGAACATCTGTAGTAACTTTGAATGTATTATTTTGAAAATTGATGCAGTGGGAGCAGTTTGAAAAATTTCCCGTTCAACATCTATGGTAAAAAAATGGAGGGATAGAGGGATAGAGAAAAGAGGGGTGTGAGGGGTATATCAAAAAGGAATATACAAGAACAGATTTCTCAGTGGGCCAAACATTGTACAGTTGGAACAAAGTTTCTAGCATGAAATCCCTGTGAGTAGTCAGGCCTTGAAAAATGAATTGAAGTTGGAATTGAATTGAATTGAATTGGATTTTCTTAAAAAAAAAAAAAACAGAAAGAAGGAGAGATAGATGGATGAAAAGACATGGAGTGCTTTGAAGTGTTGTCCAGGACATGTCTAGTAAGAATGGAGGTATCACTTCGAAGAGTGACTCTATGGGAGCAGAAAATTTTCCCATATAAACTCCATGGGGAAAAATGAATGGAAGTGAATGGGGGAAAAGCGAAGGGATAAAAAAGAAGAAAGGAGAAGTGATAGAGGGATGAAAAGCAATAGAGTGCTTTGTAGTCTTCCCAAGAGCAGGTCTATAATGTTTGAAGCTATTAGTTACAAAAGTGTTGAAATGGGAGCAATTTGAAAAGTGCTCCTATTCAAGGTCTATGGGAAAAAAAGAAGGATGCGAGTGGAATATCGGAAAGAAAAGTCATAGCCGCCGTACCAGGAACAGGCCCTACGAAACAAAATTGGAACGAAGTTTCTCTCTATTGCTTTTCATAAGTAAATGGAGAACAATACAGCGCTTTGCAAGCACTATAATAATTAAACTGATAACTCTTGTATTGACAGTGGCCGAAAAAAGCTAACAGCAGTGACGGTGTAATTCACTGAACTGGCATTATTAACTGACTCCCAAAGTCCTGTTCTAAATTCAGCAGTGTAGAATTTTTGCAGTCATGCTTGAAAGTATGTGAACCTTTAAGAATTTTATATATTTCATCAGATTTTCACACATGTCCTAAAAGTACAACCTGATTCCAAAAAAAAGAACCTCTAGGATTAGCAGATAATTTGAAGGTGAAATTAGAGTCAAGTCAAAAATGTGAAGGTTGTAGTTAAATTTTACAGTTAAAGTTGTAGTAAGTCTTTTTTTTAGAGAGATAGATACTCCTAATATGACTTTATTTTCTGATTCTAGAGAGAAAGTTGGCCCTAAACACCAAAATTACCTTTGTACATAGAATAGTGGAGCACAGCGGAAACATTAGTGAATAAATTAAAATGTTGGTAAGCTATAGTACAAAAACCATCAGAGACACTCGCCTGATAGTTGAGATTTTTTCATTAAGCCTTCTTTTATTAAGTATCTGGATGATCTCACATGGTCTGACCTTGTATGTTCCTGTTCATTCACAGTACATTAAGAGGAACTATGGTGAAAGCCCAGAGAACTGCAGTGAAGCACTGAGAAGACTTGAGCAACTTCGTCAGGTGAGTTGAAGGTGTTTAATCTTGTACCGCACCAGATATTTATGTTCTACATTTAATACTGTTCTATGTATAGGCCTAACAGGTTAACCCTTTAGATAAAGGTGGGCAATCTGGCAAAAAATATCACACCATGATCCACCATTTTATCACAAGTATTTTTCATGTTGCCTGTTTTGCAAGCTACTGAACAAAACTCATTAGTGATGTGAATATAGTTATAAATATATCACCTGAAAGAAAATGAATAATAGACACACCTCAGGCAAAAGTAGCTTTGCAAACATATTTTAAAAAAGCACATGTAAACAATTACTTCTCAAATAAAAACAATCAAGATGGAGAGATATTAAAAAATGTTAAACAAAAATGTAAAACTGTATTTCACCTGTACTAATGTCTTCAGTATTTAAAAGTGCAGTAAAAGGAAAAGTGTTTGACACGTGAGTCAGGATTTAAATATATTTAAATGCTGAATACATTAGCAGAGTTGCTTTTACATTCGTACTTAACATATTTAAAATAATGCTTTTTTTACTTTTAACTTTTAGTCACACTTCTCAGCATTGTGTGTACATCTGAGTTACAGCAGTGAAAGAAAAATAATCATGAGGAGGATCAACTATTTTTAGAAGTTAAAAAGTGTTCATCTCCTCATTTGGAGTGTTTTAATGGGTATTATAACCTTTTGTCAGGTACAATGTCACAGCGTCAGTGATCTCTTTCCAGCACTTACTTGTTTTCTCATAAGGAGTGCCCTGAGCATTATTGTGGCTGAAGTGGTATCCATATGTGCTCCCAGGTTATCAGTCTCACAGCACACTCTTTTGAGTGCTTTCTTCTGAGATGCTTAAACACATTTGCATGCAAACAGCTGTTGTTTGCACTGTGTCTGTGGTGTAAAACAGCTGGCATGGACAACCTAAAAGTCACAGTGAGATTACTGCGGATGGTGCCACACAGACACACTGAAGATGGCTGTGGATCTTTTTCTTTGGCTGTGGACTTAAAGTTAAAACTTTAATGATGCTCATGCTCAAGTTCCTTTTAGCACTATTAACAATACTTGACTCGGTAGTATTGAAATCATTTATAATAGCATTATTCGGTGTCATTCAGATGAAGATGGATTCCCATTTGAATCTGGTTCCTCTTAAGTTTTCTCAAGGCTTCTTCTTCTCACGTCATCTCAGGGAGTTTTTCAGACCGGAGGCGACGTGAATCCGGAAGATAGTACCAGAAGGACAACAGAGAAGACATAAGGAAGTCAAGGAAGAGGGAATCAGTGTTTGCTGGTGCTGGCTAACAAGTTTGAGCACCCAAATTTTGAAAAATGGAGAATCATACTTATTATTTAGCATGGAAAAAGCAAAGGAGAATTTAAGTACTTGGAAGTACACTACACGCACCTTACAGCCACCGTACACTCTAATACATGCTTGGAAAGGGAGGGGTAAGAGAGGGGCATTCAGGGGGCTGAATCCTACGTAGTATGTGACCTTTAGTATGTGTTGGTGAAATGCACACCGTTTATCACTCCCTCCAGGTAATACACGACACCGCGGTTCATCAGTCACTGATGGTGTTATTCTTCAATTCTCACACTTCTCCTCCAAACCACCATAAAATCCACCGTCAAACTGTCATTACATAAATGTACAGAATGATCAACATGAATATTATAAATAAACATTTAAAGTAAAGTTAACAATTGCACAATAACAGAAACACAGTTAAACATACCTCGCTGGCTGCACTTAACCATGAGGGAATGAGTTCACTTCAGGAATAAACTTAACAAAATAAACAACTCTTAAATAAATAAATCAACTTCTTCTTTACAGCTCCCTTTCACCTTGAAACAGCTTATTTTAACTTCTTTAACTTCTTGCAGATTCTAACTTCTTTTTCCCGTTCCGTCTTAAAACCCCTTCTTGCATCACTTAAAGTGGCCGTGTACAACACGGAACATAACACAGTTCCTACCCATATCAATTCAAGAAATGCAATGTTCATGAAAATAAAGGAAATAAATAACATACATAACACAATAAATTAAAGACTGACATAAATTACATTTGTGGCAGTTAAACCGTTATCTCTCTCTCTCTCTCTCTCTCACCCTAGCGTGTGCTGAATATCCCGAGAGACTTTGAGGGCTGCAAAACACTGAGAAAATACTTCGGACAGCTGCACTTCCTGCAGAGTCGTGTTCCAATGGCAAAGGGACAGGAAGCAGCAACACCAGCGACCTGGCAAGTCAAATTAGAAAAAGAAGTTAATTGGGAGACTGTAGAGTCTGTCTGCTGTCCATTGCCTTCATCATGACCATTCTTTCCCAGTGTTGCACTTTTTCTATTACTGTTGCTCTTTCTGTTGTTCACCACAGGATTGACATCTTTTCAGGAAAGCAAATCACTCATGAAGACATCAGCTATGAACAGGCCTGTGTCCTTTATAATCTTGGTGAGACACACATACATACACATGTTCTGTCACATACACATCTCAGAAAACAAAACAGACCAAAAACTGATATATTCCCGTTTATTTTTTTGAAGGTGCTTTACATTCTTATCTGGGAGCCATGGATAACAGAGTTTCTGAAGAAGTGAGCACGCGCACACACACGCACGCACACACACACACCCTGTCCCGGTTAAGGTGAGGTCTTTGATTTTTAAGATTTTTTTCTGGAAGTTTCTCTTATATTAACACAGCCTGTGAAATTTGTTAGCTCTTAAGCTTTATAAAAACAGGAGAAAAATTATGTGGAGCAGGAACATTCAGCTAGTCAGAACAAGAAGGCCCTCTGCCAGCCTGCTGATTATGGTGCTGGTCACTGTGCTGTCATTCAGACATTAGACATGTTTTTTTGATGTCTAGAAGGAAGAGGTCAACCAGACAGTGTAAACAAAATCACTGACTGTACCTTTAAGGGGCAGCAGGTGTAACTCTAGCTGTCACCTCTTTATTTAGCTTGTCCACTGGTCAAATGGTTCTACATAAGCCTAGCACAGAAAAGAAGTGAACTAATGGCCCTGTTCCACTGCATGGTATCAGCTTGACTCAACTCGCTTTTGGTATCAGTAGTAGCTTATCCACTGTCCCCTCAGTGTAGCTGGCTGTCATAGTGATGCCACATGAAACTGCCATGACCTTCAATGCAACACAAACGGGCATGTCTTTATTAATACTACTTCCCTCTATTCACTGAAATGACAAAAATAATGTAAATCTTGTTGGCACATCACAGTGCTGCATGGTGAACACACAGGGTATCCAAAAATACCAAAAATGGTACAGGCTACCATTACCGTTATACAGGTACTATCCTCAACTCAGGCCTAATGTAAAAGCAAAAAGGTGAGTCGAGTCAAGCCGATACCCAGCAGTGGAAAAGGGCCTTCAATAGTGCCTGTTGTACAATAGTTGAACCTTCATAGGTGAAGTAACCTTCTGTACCTTCTGTAACTAGCTGTGTGTGTGTGTGTGTGTGTTGTAGGGGATGAAGACGTCCTGCACCCATTTCCAATGTGCTGCAGGAGCATTCACATACATCAGAGATCATTACAACTCTGGGTACAGCGCTGACCTGAGCCACCAAGCACTGTCCATCAACGTCAGTTTAATGCTGGTGAGGAACACACACACCACATACACACCATACATACAAATACACACACCATACACACACACACACACACACGCAGACACAAACACCACACACAGACACATACCAGACACACAGAAACACACCATACACACACACACACCATGCATACCATGCACACATGCAGCACACACACCATGCACACCACACACACATACACACACACCTTATACCAATATCCCTCCGTTATCTGGTTGTGTGCCTTGATAGGGTCAGGCTCAGGAGTGCCTCTTAGAAAAAACACTACTGGACAACAGGAAGAGCTTCTTGGTAGCACGCATTTGTGGCCAGGTGAGAGATTGTGTTGATGTTTCTTGTGTGTATGTATGTGTCTGTTCTTGTTTTAATAGCTCTGTTACTCTCGCCACACTTTTCTGCCAGCAGGTGTGTGAATACTACAGGGATTGTACGTACGTGTTGGAGAGCTCAGACTGTGTGTCTGGGAAAAAGGAGTGGAGGAAACTCCTCATAATGAAAATCAGCTATTTTGGTGCAATCACATACGTGAGTGGGAGTGACACATCTCACATTTCACAAATAATTAATTAAAAGTTTCACAAATTCTTTAACTATACAATGTCTGTATTAAATTCCATGAGCCATGGAGTTGTTTTTCCTGTTTTAGTTACACATGGGCAAGCACTCTGAGGAGCAGAAGAAGTATGGTGAAGCTGTAAGTGCAGTTTTAAGTCAATGCACTTCATATATTGTTTTCTTTATGATTATAAGACAGATTTAGGTAAGGCTGAGAATATAAAGCATGACATTTTAAATGATTATTAAATATGATTTGTTTTCTATAGGTTGCATACTTAGAAAGATCACTAGGCAAACTAAATGAGGCTATTAAGCTAAGCAAGGTAAGACCACTTTTTATCACACAGAATATATTGCACTCTCTTTTTCTGCAAAATTATCCTTTGACCTTTAACCTACAGGGTCAGCTGGACTCCATACAGGAAGCTCTGAAGTTCACCATGGATGTCATTGGTGGAAAGTAAGATCTGTATAATGATCACAAAAGGAAAAGTTTTAACATCAGAGAAGATGTTTTATTCAGAAGATGACTATGTTCGGTGTTGGATGTCACTCAGTTTTGCCTGTTGTTGTAGATTTAACTCTGCGAAGAAGGACAACGACTTTATCTACCATGAGTCAGTTCCTAAACTGGACACACTGGCTGCAGTGAAAGGTAGATCAGTGATTACTATGTGTCTAAATGTTTTATTTCTCCTATTAGAAGCAGGCACACCTGCTACAATGGATATAAACATTTACACACCTCTATTAAAATCACAGGTTTTTATGATGTGAAGAAATTAAACCTGTTAAAAGTTAATCCTGTTGCGTTTTTTCCTCCTTTAATGTGAAATAGCAGCAACTACATTCAAATGAATGACAGAGAAATATTTTGGGGGGAAAAAGAAGAAAAAACATGAGTAATCTAAGTGCATAAGTATGTTTACCCTTTTAATAATGGGTCATGTAGCTGTGCTCAGTATTAACCAATCACATTTAAACTCATGTTTAAAAGTTATTATGATACACCTGTCATCAGTGAAGTGATTCTGATTCACCTCAAATATGATGTATGCTTTTCTTCACATCGTCTTGGTTTTATCTGACTTCTGAAGCCAAAGAGCTTACAAAGCATGTGCAGGATCTCACTGTGGAAAAATATCAATCAGGAGTAACGTAGTAAACAACACAAACAGGAAGTGTGGCATAATTTCGCACAGTGATACCATGATAAAAATGTCTTCAGTTATCAAATTGTCCATCCAATAGTATTATTAATAGATTCATACACCTTGTACAAATGGTGTGTAATTCCACTGTACGCCATGTGATGTGGCTCAGAGCCCACATGCATGTTCAGTGATGTGCTCTAATAATATCCACATGCCAACACTTTCCTATGAAACTGGCATTGTCGCCCCCCATGGTGCTTGGGCACGTCAGTTGCACCTGTAGTCATGGGAAGAAGAAAGTAAACCAACATTCAGAAACCAGCTGGGAAAAATAAGTACACCCTATAATTCGGTAGAATGTAGAACCACAAATAGCAACAATAACTTGAAGTAAATGTTTTCTGTAGGAGTTCAGTATCTCACATCATTTTGGAGTAATTCTAGTCTACTCTTCTTTACAGCATTGCTTCAGTTCATTGATGTTTGAGGGCATTTGTTTATTCACAGCTCTCTTAAGATCCTGCCACAGCATCTCAGTGGGGTTGGGGTCTGAACTTTGACTTGGCTATTCCAAGTTTTTCTTTTTTTTTTTTCCTTTATCTTCTTTAGTCTTTCAGATATTAATTTGCTGATGTGCTTGGGATCATTGTCCATTTTCATGATCCAATTTTGGCCTAGCTTAAGCTGCTGGACAGATGGCCTTACATTTATCTCAAGAATATTCTGGTATAAAGTGGAGTTCACCATTGTCTCAATGACCACAAGTTTCACAGGTCCTTTTACCCCTCCACCACCTTGCTTGACAGTTATGTGGTGTTTGTGGTGATATGTGTTAGGTTTTCACCATACATGGCACTGTGCATGATGACCAAACCTCTCCACCTTGGTCTCATCAGTCCAAAAAATATTGTTCCACACATTATGGTTTGTTCAGATGCTTTTTTTCAAACCTGTGTCATGCTCCATATTCTTTTTGTAGAGAAGGAGCGTTTTCTTTCCATGAAAGCCATGCTTGTTTAGTCTTTTTCTAATTGTGCTGTCATGAACATACATGTATTTAATGTGCTTACAAAGGCCTGTAGGTCACATGATGTAGCTCTTGTGTTTTTCTTTCACTTCTTTATCTTTCTCTCTTTATAAATGGTCTGAACTTGGATTGAATTTCCTGGGATGCCTATTCAAGGGAGGATTGGCAACTGTCTAAAAGGCTCTCCAATATGAACAGTTGTTCTCCCTGTAGAATGGTGAATTTCAAATTATTTGGAGATGGCCTTATGACCCTTCGCTGATTGATGAGCAGCAACAAATGCTTCTCTGAGGTCATGGCTGATGTATTTTCTTCTTGGCATGATGTAGATACACACCTGAGAGCTCCAGAACACCAAACTGCCAAAAGTGCCTCTTGTATAGAGGTAGTCACACTTATTGATACTTAATTACTCTTGTGTATTTCAGTAGTAACACCTTGCTGCTAATTACTCACTTAATGATTCTGGAAGTAGGAAGGATGTACTTATTTCTCCAACCTGGTTTCTGAATGTTGGTTTACATTTTGGGAAAAATGAATAAATATTGAAATCTGTTGGGGTGTGTTTTTTGTTGTCACCTGAAGTTATTTGTTTATTTTATAGAAGTTGTTGAGGACCACTGAATTGTTATTTATGCCCTGATAAATAAAAACATATTTATAACATAGAAACATAGAATTTATGAAGAGTGTACTGTCTTTGACTTTATATTCTTTTTAAATTTACCCCTAAAATGTTCCTGTTTGTTTTTCACTTTAATTTTGTTGGTTGTTGTATCAAATTAAAGGTGGAAAAAGTTCTGACATGATTTATCTTGGTTTTTT
The DNA here is from genome assembly GCA_030068025.1 of Parauchenoglanis punctatus. NCBI lineage: Eukaryota > Metazoa > Chordata > Actinopteri > Siluriformes > Auchenoglanididae > Parauchenoglanis > Parauchenoglanis punctatus. Next base: position 1,894 of record JAQQZU010019164.1, on the reverse strand, counting down.
CTTCAAAAACTGCGATTTTGACAGGAGTGTGTAAACTTTTATGTTTATGCTTTATATCCACAATTGATGACCTTTGATGCCATTGTGATCATTTGATCTCTTGTATGTAGGTGCTCCTCTAGTAAAACCCCTCCCTGTCAACCCGACTGACCCCAACACCACAGGACCTGACCTCTTCTCCAAATTGATTCCTATTGCAGCTCACGAGGCCTCGTCAGTCTACAGGTCACTTGCAGGGGATGAATCATAAACATTACTTTTTCTGTCTAATCACTTTTTTCAACATCAATTGTACACCCTGAAAGATTTTATTTACATGATGGGTGTCATTTCTCAATACATTGCAGCCCAATAGTTGCTTTAATTTTGTAGTTCTCTGAAATAGATGGAATGAGTATCTGTTATCAATCTTATTAAATATTTGCTGAAGCCCCAATAATTAGCATACAGTGACTTTGCTTATTAGCGATTTCCATGCTTATGACTAGTTGGAAGATGTGCCTTTTTTTTATTTATTGTGTCCAGGATGTGTTGTTTAATCTTACAGAATGTTGCTTAAAGACAGAATATGCAATTAGCTCTTTAAAAAGTCAGCCCTTTCTTTACAATATCTGCTTTCTTTTTTTAGTGAAGAGAAGGCCAAACTGCTTCGGGAAGTGATGGCAAAGATTGATGAGAAAAACCAGATTTTAAAGTAAGGGATACAATCAATAGCCATGTCTTCATTTCTTTGTTACACTGTGGAGGTATATTTTGGCAAGAAGGAAGGATGACAGGACATCAGTACAAAGTTATTCTGACTGATCATGATGTAAATTCTACTAAAGCCTTATGGGAGAGTGATGTGTTGGACAGTGCTCACCATCACCTTCATCAAAATACCTACTGAGGAAATACTGTATTATTTGAAAGAACAGTTTCACAGTTTTACAAGTATCTTATTCCTCTTATGCTAGAGCAAATTGCCAAATAAATGATTGATTTTTTTTATTACTGGTCAAAACATTGTACATTTGTATCAATTTATGGTTTAATCCATTTTAAATTTGAGGAATATCTGTAAAACAGGTTCATTCCTCTAGCATTATGGCAGCTATAGAAAGTTGTTTCCTCACCAGTCTCTTGATGTTATAAAAAAAAAACTTTCAGCTCATCATGTTACAGAGGAACAACAAAGCCTCTAATACTTAAAGGAACAGCTTTTCCTCTGAGTTTACTAATAACTCTATAACTAATAATAACTAATAACTAATAATAAACTCTCTTCCTCTAAGAGAGACTAATAAACAAATCTGTTAATTTGAAGAGTTTATTGTACAAGTTATTATTGTGCAAGTTATTGTTATAGAAATTATAATGAGATTTAAAAATTAACAGCACTGTTGTATGAAGATAATGTAACTAATTTCTTATAAACACATTTGTTAGCCAAAATCAGTACAAAATTCAGATGTAGCTGCTCATGCAGAAGGCCGTACTTTTCATTTTTAGGTTGTAGTAAGGATAAGCTTTGTTTAATTCCTGTGGCCCATATGGATTTTTCTTAAAAAACTTTTTTTTATTCTTTAGGAGTTTTATGGACTCTTTGAACTGTGATTCAGTGGATTTGGACATGTTCGGCTCTGTTCCTTCAGTGCTATTGGAGAAATGTGCAGCACTCAGTGTTCAACCAGATGCAGGGAGGAGATTAGTGCAAGCCATGCAGGGTGTGTTGTGCATCTACAGACACATGAGCATCTAAAACAAGTTTTTGCTTCTTGAACACTGTTGGATGTTTTTTATAGATATTTGGGTGCTGATCACGAATATAACATCAGAATTTACCCATCACGTACCGTTTCAGAGAAATCTTCAGTTTTGTCATGATTTTTTCTTATATTTGTATCCAAACATT
>JAQQZU010019153.1:0-15567 GCA_030068025.1 Parauchenoglanis punctatus | reverse complement strand
GGATTTTTACAACATTATTGTTGAAATACACAGTCCTGAAAAAGGGACGTTTCTTTTTTTGCTGAGTATATATATACTGTATATATATACTGTATATTTATATACTGTATATTTATATACTGTATATATATATATACTGTATATATATTGTGTGCTACCTTTGCATTTAGATCTCTGCATTTTTTACTTTGATCCACTAACTAGCTTGGAGAGACAAATGCATTTACATTTGTATAACATTTGGCTGAAATGTCTGCATTTACACTTTCTTTTTTATTGGGAAACTACCAAGTATAAACAGGCTCTAAAGATCCTCTTGAATTAAAAACACCTGCGTGGTGGCAGGGGTGTTGTCAAGTGCCACTTGTGAATGGAGAGCTGAGTCTTGACGAGTGGGCAATTGTATGAATGACCATACAACTGTGTGAACAACCATGCCCTTTTTTATATGCTGTGTTTCACAGTAAGGAGAGTGCTGAGCAGACACAGCCTGAAGTGAGGAACAGTGCGACTTCCTCCTAAAGCATCCTGCTGAGCTAGTGTCTCTGTGTGTGTGCACTTCTAAAGTTTTTATTAGTTTTTAAACATTGAGTCATTTCAGTAAGGATGATTGTGAAGGTGAAAAGAACAGACAAAAAGACATAAAAACTACAACTCCTCTCCCTCTCAGGCCTGAGTCTTTGTTCTCCTCACATCAACCAGGGTGTCACAACTTGATAGTTGATTACTGACACAGCTTTTCATGGGAATATGTCTTAGACCCTGTCCACATGGCTATGAATATTTAACTGTAGTTTTCCCCTTCATTAAAAAAATGTTCCAATGATAAGCTTTTTTTGGCACCTTAATTTGTTAAGCTGTTTGTTGGTTTTCCTTGATGATATTACAGTTTTCATAAATTATTTTCTGAAGCTTTGAGGATATAGCACAAGGCTTCATCAAGCAATACTAACTGGGATAAAAGTGTGGCTCTGTGAGCTGATCAGGCACAAGTGGACTGCGTGCACGATTACCAGGGAATTTGAGGAGGATAATATTCTCCTTTTGTCCCATAAAGACACAGTTCCCAGTAACTTGGTTGCTTCCACCCTGTGGTGCAAACTTAGTGTGCTACAATAACCTTCCAGACTTTTTCCCAATCCATCACTGGATTTGAGCAGCTGTACCATGTCTCCCATTATACAAAGGGGAGTAAGAGTCCCTGTGAATATCAGGACCAACATAATTACATTCAGACTCCAAGTTGCCCGTAGGCTGTTGAATCACTTGTCCTTTTCCTGGAATGACACTGCTAGTGCACTTTTCATGAGAACTACAGGAATGGGATTTGACAAACACTTGTTTCTCCTGAAATTACAAAAGACTAAGTTGATGGATCCTATCTTATTTTACATGCAAGTGGTGGAACAGTGGAAGGGTTTCTCTTTTGCAAACATGCCTGACATCTGTTGTGGTGTGGTATTGTTTAATATCAAACTTTTACAATAAAGACTATTTACAAGTCTGCGATGTCTGAGAACTACTGGGTACACAAAACTGGGCCATTATATGAGCACTGATTTGGCAGCCATGGGTGAGCCATGGTCCTGGATCAGCTTACAGCACAGTCATGGAGGTGACTTCCCACAATATATAATGATCTCCTAAATGATCCTTCTGCCATTGCTCAGTGGAGAGAGGGAAGTCATTACTACTTTCCTACCCTTACCTGCTGCCTTCCTGCTGCTATGGAGGACTGGAATATGAGGAATGAGTGCCTCTCTAGAACTAGGTGTCTTCAAGTCAGCTGGAAAGATGGCCATCTACATAATTTGTGTGAATATTTGCAAAAGGAACACTTGCTGATGATAAATGAGCCGGTAACCTCCAGTGGAAAAACATGCATGAGCATTACCTAGAAACAATCTTGTATGTTGATCCTAGCATTGTTTTTTGTTTTGGGACTTTATTTCATGACTTTGCTTCTACCCACAAAAATTGGTTCTCTCCTTTCATTTGTTGATGTTCTGTCAAAAAAGGGCAAAAAAGTTCTAGTCTTGCTAAACAGATTATCCTCCACAACAAAATTAGACATTTTAAAAGCACAGAAAAATCTGACATCAAGGCCATATTCAAGGGTTTAGTGGCTGTATGGCTTAGAGCTGACCATATCTGTTATGTTTTGGTTAATAAAATGACAATATTTATGGCTATTTAGGGGAAAATGTGTTGATGTGCACAGTTAAAATGGTGGTTTTATGTCATTTTAAAATATATTAATGCTTATCTTCTTATTTTTTCATTTTCTCATTTCTTAACAGTAACTGTAATTTTGGGGGGGGGAGTAGTTGTTTCTATTGTCACAATATATGATGAGCATATTCTTTTGCACCTTTGCCTCCCCCCTCCCTTTTCCTCTTGCTCTCCCTTCCTGTCCCTGTGTCTCTTACTTTGCCCTCATTCTTTATTGCTGGCTTTTTTTCTCTGCCTCTCAATAATTCACAAACATTTACTTAGTTTATCTCTTTTCCATCTACTTGCCTTTTTTTCTTTGCTTTTGGCTTTTCTCGTACTGTCTCACTCTGTAATTCATCCCATTTTCTCTATGTTTGTTCTTTCTTTTATACATTCATATATACTATATATCTTATAGTATCTCTTTCTCTTTCTTCCTCTGTCTGTCTCCCGTTTTTCTGCACAAACATCCTATTTAAGCCACATTTACAACATTTAAGCCATATTTACCAGTACCCTGTCTTTGAGCATTTCTTGTTTTTTATTTTCACCTTAATAAACAAACAAACAAAGTCAACAATCTCTGACAGGTCTAAGCAGTGTAGGATGAACAGCAGCCACTCTTTCTATGTAAGGTATCTCATAAACCTCCATTTGATCGTGTTGCCCCCCTGGGAACTGTGGCTGATGCTGATTTTGTGATTACGAATGTCTCATTGCACTCTGTCCTCTTTAGCACAGCTGTCCAAACAGCAAATGACTCTGTATCACACTTCATTCTCAGTCAGCTCAGCCTTGTCCAGCCATTTTAGCCCTAAGGGGTTGAAAATGAGACTCGAAAATGCTTAGGGTTAGTCCTGAGGTGTAGCTGGGGAAAATTAAGAGCAAAGTACTTGTCAAACATTTTTATCTAGAGTGACTTATATAAGTGCTTTGCCTAGTTAAAAAACATGTTCCTACTACAACTAGAATGAACTAGATAACTTAAGGAACTGGTTAAATATGTAAATTATTTATGTTTTTCTTTATTTTTTCTTTTCTATGCAATATGTTCCAATACCATGATGTGTTATCCAAAAGCAGTCAATTAAAAATCATCAGGGTGACTAAAAGTCTTCATAATCCCAACACCAACTAGCATTTATATTATTTCTACATTTACAGGATTGTCTTTTTAAGCATTCTTTTTTTTTTCTTTTCTTTTTTTTTAAATTCCTGCATCTCTAAGTGGGACGTCTCATAAATTGACTTGCAAAATCTCACTCATTTTTAGGAATACACCAACTGGAACATTATTTTTTTCTTTTTAGGTCATTTTCTTTATATAGTTGTGAGGCATCAGTTATTAGCTCCACTTTCGGATTAGGTCAACTGGTTACTCTAAATTGCCCATAGGTGTGAATGCGAGCGTGTGTGGTTGTTTGTCTGTGTTTGCCCTGTGGTGGACTGGCGTCCTGCCCAGGGTGTACCCCGCCTCTCGCCCGAAGATGCTGGGATTGGCTCCAGCTTCCCCGCGACCCAGATGGATAAAGCAATATAGATAATGGATGAATGGATAATAATAATAATGCACATACAATTTCAGTGAGACAGATGAGTGTGTCATGGTCATGCACATGCAGCATGACTTTCAGGAGTCAGTATGCCACCTGACATGCATGGCAACATCAAATTCTGTGTCAAACCTGAGAAATCAGTTCATGCTTCATGAAAGGCAGGACATCACTGGAGGATGACATTCTACCCCTTTAAGCACATATGCCACTCAAAACAACTCGCCTGGCTCATTTCATTGCCGTAGGCTTGCTGAAGCATTTCAAGGCTCTCTGCCAATCACAAATGCTTGCACATAGTGCCTTTGATCTCTACATCGCACGCAGCACGGAAGCGTGCACTTCCGCATTTTGGCGCGTGCGACGGAGGACTACAGTCCTCATATACACGCGCTCTCCGCCTGATCACGTGACCCGAAATTGGATGCCTCTGCATACAATTCAGAGACTAATCATGCCACGTTTAAAAGGACTCTCAGTTGCGCTTCGAATTCGCGAAGCATTAGCTAACCCCCGTGGACACTTTTGCCAAGCCTTTGAATACCCGTGTTTCTGTTTTCCGTGTTTTTGGACTCGGTTTTGACCTCTGTGTTTTTGAGTATCTTTGTTATCCTGTTTGCCGATCGCTCGACCTTGTTTCTGTTCATTGGACTACTCTCTGCCTACTGTTTCTGTACCTCTGCCTGAACTGTGTGTATGTTTTTTATAATAAACGCAATGAGTTTTACTAAGCCGTCTCCTCACCTGCACTTGTGTTCCACCAAACCCCGCCGACGTGACAATATTGTAGATACCTCATGTAGGATGACCGTATTTTGGTTTTCAAAAAAGAGGACACCTTAGCGCTGGCGTGTTTGTGTTTTTTTTTTGTTGTTTTTTTTGCGGGGGTGGGATTATACAAATGTGTCAACACAGTCAGGGTGATCTGATCAATGATCTTCATTGGCCCTAAAGGACATTGTGGCTCCTAGGCCTAGATTGCACTGAGCATTTTGAACTTTTCCACAAAATCTTTCAGAAGATAACTTGTTCTTGCCAATGTTGTCCTTGATGAAAAAAAAACACATTTCTGATATAAGGCCACAGATTTGAAAACAAAAAAAGATAAAAAAAAATAGGAAAAAAGTTCACTCCTGGATTAGACACTTTTCAGTCATCCTGAGGCGGCTGAGCATATTTTCCTGAGGACTGGATCTTTCCTAATAGCTGGGGATTGCTCATAACATAAGTATGAAAGTCCTTGCATGTCATATGCTTTAAGTTGTATTGGGTGCACAGGATCCCCTTCAATGAGTCAAAACTCAAGTGATTCCTTTCCTTGGTCTGTTGTGCTTGCATCAGGGACAAAACTCGCTCCGTATTAACGTTGTGGGCAGGTATGACAAAAATAAAAAAACTGGGCCATCTTCAGCAGTTCTGAGTGAAAATCAATGCTCTTTGACCTCTCAAAATATTTGGTCCACTTCTTGTGAGAGTTAAGACCTGTGAAATCTCCATCATTCGGTCGGTGGCACCTTTATTAGCCACTGACATGCACGTGCCTGCTTTGCATGTCATGCACACAGCCTTCCATGCATCGCGACTGAGATGAAAGCACGGGGATTTTTTTGGAAATCGTCAGTGAATTTACAACGGCATTTCGGCATTTTGCACTGCAGATATCGAGCGCTTGTTGTAACCAAGGAAACCGGTGCTGATGGCAGTAATTGGTGCTGCCTGCGGTGCTGACCAATTAATTCTTTTTAAGGTTAAGATGAACGATCAATGAGATAAGATATTCGAAGCCCAAAACTGCTACTCGCTCAACACCCCCTGCTCACTTATCTCTTGGAGCCACTAGCACGAGTGGAAGTGAACAGGCGTGTAGGATAGTAACTAGTTAATGAGAGATGCCCATGACGTGACGAATGTTTAGGCAGCTCAAAATCCCGGACAATTCTAAAACCCCGGCTGGACGCAATTTCCAGGTCTCAAAAAGAGGACATGTCCGGGGAAAAGAGGATGTCTGGTCACCCTACCTCATGGGTGAAATGGACTCTTAATATATGGAAAACTATTTGAATATAAAGTAGAGGGAGATATTGTAATTCTTAAATATTGTGCATATGACTTAGGCTTTATACTGAATAATTTGGACACTAGATTTAAGGAATGAACAGCTAAAGGAATAACAATTCTATGCAATATTATGAAAGAAGGAACATTGCTCAGTTGCTTATATATCTGCTTAAATATTTGCAGATGTGACATGATGTTAATATGAAGGTTGAATCTTAACTGAGCCATGTACATGTCTGATAGAACTGTTTAAAAAAAGAATATACTTCAGATACTAGTAGTAGAATAAATTTCATGAATGAATATATGGGTCTGTGAAATCATATAACACATTCAACATCACACATTAAAACAAATTGGGAGAAGGAAGGAGGAATAACTATATCTGAGGAAGAATGGACAACAATATGGAGATATCAGTAGACATGTACCAGTTCACAGAAATGGGGGAGTCTTGTTGGAAAAACCTGATAAGGTATATCTGCAGGAGAAAGAGGAAACCAAAAGGCAAACATTACCATTTTAAATACTGGAATTTCCCCATTGTCAAAGACTATTTGAGCATGATACACAATGCCCTACAAAGCATTTATAAATGTGAAATGCCACTAGAAAACAATGCCAAAAGATAAATATTTACAGGTTTATTTTTTCAGACAATCACTTTGACACTAGTTTCAGAACCCTGATGCCATTTTTCAAAACTCTAAACACAAGATTCAATATGGTCAGCACTTGTAACAGAGGCTGTCCAACATTCAAAACATTGCATTTTGCATTCATATTTTTAAAGAAATCTTGCACTTACAGAATCATAGAGACATTTCTTTAGATCACCCACACATAATATACCAACAGTTTCAATGTTTAGTTCATACAACTATTAGACCTGGTAGTACAGAATATGTGAAACATATCTTGGTGCTACATGTAATTTCACTGTAAAAGGACCAGAAGAGAGAATACTACAGATTATGTCAAATCATTGAACAAATCTGACATTTATTGATGAAATACAACACTGTAATCACAACATAGGATTCCTTTAAATCAAAACAACAATTAGCTACAAAAGAACCCCCAACAATAAACAAACAAAAAGACTAGAGTAGACTAGACTAGAGTACTACAAAACTGTGTTCCTTACCAACCTTAAAAAGAGAAAAAAAAAGCATTACAGGTCTCCATCAACCCTGTCATGTGGATTTGGCCAAGAGTTCTCATCCACATCAAAATGAATGTTCTCTTTTGCCAAACATCTTGGAATCCAGGCCTGACACTGGCCTGCTGAGATGTTGTTGCATGCCTCATGTATGTCCTGGAGAAGGGTAACTTTTTGATGCGGATGCCTATGATAAAATTTCTACCTCCATGTGGAGAACAATTCCTCAGTCAGGTTGAAGAAAGGAGAGTATGGGAGCAAGTAGATGGTGGTGCATTGTGGATGGGCCTGAAACCATGCCAGCACCAATTGAGCATGGTGGAACCTGACATTGTCCCACGCAATAAAGTAGGTCATGCCAACAGCTCTACAGACCAGCGTTAGCTCATCAAGGGAATGCATGATGTCCACAGCTACACAGTCCTGCTGCTCGACAATAGCAAATGCTCTGCCCAGCAGTGTGAGCATTGCAGCGAGGCACCTATGAGCCAGTCTCACTTTCCACAGCCGGAATGAGAATTCAGAGACTGCCCCACGGGGGAGGGGCTGTGAAACTTGTCGATTACTGGGCGATAACTGTCTACTCTCCAGCAGAAGACAGTGAGCCATAAAAAGGAAGCAGCATTGAGGTTTTGATGAGTAAGGCAGTCTAGAGTGGTTGATGTGCAGTTGTCTCTGTCTCGTCCTGCCTCCCCAGATTCATCGTAAGAGCTTGATGGCTAGAGTCCAACAGCCCTGGATCTGCTCACTGGAGATCTCTGATGCCTTCGCTATCCTCCTCTGCCTCCCACGTCTCTGATCCCTGGACCGCTGTGGGAGCTGAGCCTGCACTAAGACAGGCACCTTCCCTTCAGTGCACTGAGTGATTCCCCCTGCCCTACTGCACATCCTTGAATGTGGTTTTCTGATCCAGACCAAGATGCCTGCCCTTGTTTGTCAGTTAGGAGTCTGCCTCTGCTGCCACTATTTGGTTTAGTCTCAATTCTGTAGGAAAAATTACAGGAGAAACATGAAATAATACTGTAGAATGCATTTACAGAGTAACATAACCTACCCTGTGCTACACATTAGCATAAAGTATACAGTCATCTGACAACTTAGAGTAGCCTACATTATTGTAATGTTCACTGTAGTCCATGCAGAAGACTTACAAGTTCTCACTGTGGAAGTTTCTGAAGATTGAGGCCACAGTTGAACTGTGGTTTGATGGAATCATTCACAATGATATATGACATGGTCTACAACCATTGCTCTGATCTTGTGGGATACTCTTTGTTGTTGCTGCCACTATTTTGGCCTGTGGCGTTGTCCTCGACCATGTTCCACCACACCTCTCAAATGGAGCCCATGGCCAGCTCTTTGAGTGAGGCCCAATCCCTCCTCTAAGACAAGGCCCACAACCACCTCTCAGATGTGCTGCTTGTCCCCTGCTATTCATGTGACCACCATATCTTCCTCATCCTGCTTGACCACTTGTCTGCTCCATGTTACAATATCGCTAAGTTGCTTGGATACAACTTATTCATACATGTATCACAAGGTGAAATCAGTCATCATTAAAAAAATTATGTCAGTGGTTCTTGTTATCCTGAAACTTTCCTGATATGAACATGGGATATTGTTCCTCAGTTTACATAAAACTATTCTTTAAGAGGAGTGCAAAAGTTACTTATCATTTAGAGCAGTTGTATCAATTGACAGTTAGATCACTGTAATGAAATGAACAGACAATCATCTCAAATGCAATGTGTGAATTGCATTTTGAAATGTTAGTACTTTGATGTGTCATTTTAAACTGGTGATTTCAGGTCAATGAACAGATGATCTTTGGTTTATGTTTATTTTCCAAACAATTGGAAAAAAAAGTATTAGAGTTGATAAATATGTATTTTAATCATCGCTTGTGAGTTTTGTGTCTACAGTTTTGAAAAATGACATCAAGGATCTGAAACTAGTGCCAATATGATTGTAAAAACCTGTAATGAATATGGCTGGTAAGAAGACTCTTACCAGGAAGTGGTTATCACAGGAGAGCCCAACTTTGAATGCATGGATGGAAATTACAATAGACTGTTACAAAATGAAAAAGATAACAGCATTTTGTTAATCACAAATTAAAAGAATTTGCTTCATTATGGGGAAAATAATATAAATATTTGAACATTTGTTGATGTTGTTATAAAGAAAAGAGCCTGCTTCTGAGTTTTTTCCCCTTTGTTTTTTTTCTTCCTTTTCTATATGTGTATACCTTTGACAATTTTGAGATTTGTGGCAAATATGTATATATTACATAAGCAGCATCTGAAAAAAATTCTATGGAAATGTTTGTTTGATGCTGACTGTCAAAAAAAGTAAATGTAGGACAGCTAACACTTGCGCTTTCCACTTGTGCATCCGATTTCAGTTGGATGATTTTTTTTGTCACCATATTTTGTATTGAATATCTGTCTTTGTTGCAAAAACAAAGCATAAAAGAAAATTACCCACCTTACATCAGAAGAGAATAAATGGTACCTCAACAAATCAATAAAATAGACTGTGATGCTTATGTACTTTCCTCTGAACTACAGATTCCACTTAAACTGGTAGAAAATTGTATATGAATTTATCTGAATCTTTCTCTAATATAATTGTTTCACTGTATTCATAGTATTCATATATTCAAAACATGATCCAGTCCAATTTTTTGGAGTTGTTAATTTGCATACAGCTCAGCTTTCTAAGCAACTTTTGTAACATAAATCCGGTGAGTTAAAGCCATGAACTGAAAAAAAAGCTTTATAGAAACAGGAAGGAAATTGATTTTGGTATTGAGGTATTGAGATCTGAACTGTGAGTGTTGAGCAAGGAAATAATGGTGGGACAAATCCATTACAGCTCAGTTTAAAAACTTTGACTAAGCTGAATTCAGTGTAGGTTTGTGCCTTTCAATAGCTTTTCAATTTTTGTATGTGACAGCTATCATGATTCAGTCATATTCAGAGAACTGCAAACCTATTAAGCACTCAAGGTCAGCTCCACAAAACTTTGCTTAAGTTCCAATACACCACAATCAGTATGAAGGGAGATGGAAATAGAGGAAACACACATGCAAAAATACTTGTCTGAAAGCTATGTGACTCCACTTGGACAAACAGCCATTGTTGGAATATGTCATTTTTGAGTTAAGTAAATATTTTGTTGTCTGCCCAACCATAGTGTAGAAGTGTCCCTAACCTTGGTTTATCATTGAAGACAATATGGCTGCAGTACACTGGACTAAAGTGAGAAGTATAAGGGTCCCTGATACACCAAGTCTGATTAATACTATACTGCTCTCTGCTTTATGTCTTCTGTGAAAAGTTCCTCTTAAACACATTGCAAAGATTATAGCTGGTGGCTGACATGCATGTGATGTCTACACCTGTCAATACCAAAATATGATAGTAGTCTATATTCATGATCATCAACAATGAAACAAAAAGGAGCCAGTAGAACATTCATTCATTGTCAGTAACCACTTTGTCCTGCTCTGGATTTCGGTGTATCTAGAGCCAATCTAATTTGCTGCAATTGTGAGCAATTTAATGTAGCCAATCTTCCTACTCACACGTTTTTGGACAGTGAGAGGAATCAGAGCACATACAAGAAACCCCTGCATGGTCGTATATCATTGCCATCTCACAGCTCCAGGATCTGGGGTTTGATCCAGGGCATGGGGACCATGTTGTCTGTGTGAGTCCTGGTTCCCCTTCTAAATAGACTGGTAACATAAATTGCTCCAAGGTATGAATGGGCATGCATGTGTGTGCGTGTGTGTGTGTGTGTGTGTGTGTGTGTGTGTGTGTGTGTGTGTGTGTGTGTGTGTGTGTGTGTGTGTGTGTGTGTGTAGTTGTACTTGCTACAAAATGAGTTTCGAAACATCTTTTTAACCAACAGAATGAGGACATTTTTGGGAAGTGAGGATATTTTGGCTGATCCTCAGTTCTTCGAAGGGCCCACAAAGATAGAAATGCAAATGTGTGTGTGTGTGTGTGTGTCACGATAAGATTAGCATGACATCCTAGGTTTATTCCCACCTTGCACCCAACATTCCCAAGACAAGGTCCATTGCAAAACTGATCAGAATAAAGTGGTTACAGAAGATGAATGAATAATTAAATAAAAAATATCCTACATGACAAACAGGTACAATCCATAAGCCATTATTTCCAAAATATATTATGTTTATACTATATCAACATATATTATAATTAGTGCATAATAATATGACCCTTGTTTACTGTATTGGAAAGAAAAAGATAATGATAATAATAATGAGCAGAGGAAAACAAATACTGAAATAATATAACAGTGTGTGATACGCTTCACTGCAAAATAAATAAATAAATAAATAAAAGATTCCATTTCTTGCCATGCTGTGTAGCGTGACACTGTCAAGCTGGCTGCTAAATAGTCCTCAACTGATGAATATGTATGAGCTAGGGTACAAGGTGGTAAATTGTATGTTCCTATGATTGCCGACTTCGTTTAAATTATTAACCACTGGGTCGCGAAGGAAAGGTGGCAAATGATGAAAAAGTCCTTTCAACAAGGTTCAGGGAGCTATAGTGTGCTCCCGCTGCCCACTTGCCAACAACGTGTCCTTCTTTCCTCTGTCTTTGATCTCTTCTCTCTCTTTGTGTAAAGGTCATCAGAGATTAAAGCATGTGTACTAAAAGCAATACTCTAGCCATTGTTAAGAAGGGCACTGAAATTTAATCTAGGCAACAGCACACTTGTGTATCTAGCAATCTGCAAAGGCATTTAACTGGAAATAGATTCAATAAACACTGCTTAGTTGTCAATTTAATATCTGCATAGTGGTAAATAATGATTCATACTGCAGAACATGGTAGCAGTTTCAAGGATTTATTGCTAGAAATCCACTGTTACTGACTGAAAGTATTAAGGGTAATAAAACATCTAGAAAAGTTTTTTTTTACATTAGATATTTTTTGTTTTATTCTACACGCTTTCAAATGTTTTGCTAATCTAATAATTATTTTAGATATTATAAGTGACTAAGTTCTGAAGTGTATGTGCATCAGGTTCTTGGTGCATTCATTCCTCTTCAGTAGCTGTTTTATCTTTGTCAGGGTGGGGTGGATGGGATGTCAATCATCGGCAATCTAGATCAATTTAGAGTACCCTATCTGCATGATTTTTGGAGGTGGGAGGAAAGTAAAGAACCCACACGCCACACTTACTCAAGTTCAAAGTTGAACCCTGGAGCTGTGAGATGGCAATGCCACACTCTGTGCTACTGTTTTGTTGCTGTTTATTTAAATAGCCTTAATTTTTGACCCCTACAAAGGAGTTCTTCAGAGTTCTCTCACTGAGAAGGGTCATAATTACGATCACATCAGAACAGAAGGTAGCCTTAATTTGTTTGCAGTTATACTTCACCAACCAAATATTTTTATTGTAATACAATTGTAATTGTAAAAAGTGAGACAGACTCACTGACTTTCACACCTATGGCCAATTTAGAGTAGCCAGTTGACCTAATTTATATGTCTTTGGACTGTGGGAGGAAGCTGTAGCACCTGGAGGAAAACCACACAGGCACTGGGTGCACATGCAAACACAGTAGAGAAAGGGGCCCCACTGACTGGAAGGTTCAAACCTGGAACCTGCTTGCTGTGATGTGACAGTGCTAACCACTACATCACCATGCTGCCGCACAAAACAATTATATGTACTTAATAATTGCCAATAATAACATATAAACACATTATATTGTAATTAAATGATAATATATAACTGTCGGCGGCACAGTGGTGTAGTGGTTAGCACTGTTGCCTCACAGCAAGAAGGTCCTGGGTTCGATCCCCGGGTCACCCAGGGGTGCCTTTCTGTGCGGAGTTTGTATGTTCTCCCCATGCATGCGTTGTTTTCCTCCGGGTGCTCCGGTTTCCTCCCACAGTCCGAAGACAGATTAGATCAACTGGCTACTCTAAATTGCCCATAGGTGTGAATGCGAGCGTGTGGGGTTGTTTGTCTGTGTTGGCCCTGTGGTGGACTGGCGACCTGCCCAGGGTGTACCCCGCCTCTCGCCCGAAGATGCTGGGATTGGCTCCATCTTCCCCACGACCCAGATTTTTAAAGAGGTATAGATAATGAATGGATGGATGGATGTATACCTGTCACAGTGGCCTCTTGTTCAAGTTCGATCTTTATGATCTTCATGTTTCTATTTGAAACTTTCTTTAGCTCCACCCTGAACACATCCCATCATCAGTGCAATTTTCTCATCATTGGTCTTATTTTGTATCATTAGCACTTATTATTTATTCATAAAGTATCTAATAATATAATCTCTGTAATGTTATATACTCTTTCCATATGCTTTTGCTTATTTTTATCCTTTTGTTTCAAAGATATGTTCTTAAGATTATCTTACACTTGGACACAACTTATCCTTAGAGATCTCAAAAACTGAGAGCTGTCACGTCACTCTATCACCAAGGCGGAAGCTGACAACATAACATGAACTCAGTTTCCCAGCAGCCCCAGCAGCTATTTTAGTACCCATGTTCTCCTGTCACTTTAACATGGAGCTCCAGAACTCCCTTACCCGAGAATCCTAGGTGCTCCCTCAATCAGGCTTCCCGGCATATTAATTAAGGTCAGCTGTTCTGTATTACACTCTTTGCCTATTTTAGTACCCATGTTCTCCTGTCACTATGCGGAGCATTGTTTGTGTTATTCATTCATTGCCAAGCCTTGTTATCTTTAGTATTCTGGTATTTTTTGACCCTTACTATTTCTCCTAGTTTTTCGAGTTTGCCCTTGCCACTGATATTCCTGTTTGCCAGTATATATTTACTAATTACGAGCCTGTTTTTGACCATTTTTTTGCCTGCCCATCCTCAGTTTTGTGCTTGTTCGACTCCCTTGCACTTTCATCCACGACTCCCGTCTCTTACCTGACAAGAGCACCTTACACTTAACATAATTTATTTTGTAACTTCTTAATTTATCAGAGTATATAAACTAGATAGAAGGCCAAAGGTTTGTATTTTTGCTGTCCACCTCATATTCCACCTCGTCAATCCTTTGCACTCTATCCCTTATTTTAACTGAATGGCAGAAATAAGTTTCAAAGGCAAAGGTAGTCAGGTGACTCTGAGCATCAGAAAGTGTCTGACATGTTGTCTGTAGGCTGTGGGTCTTGGGAATTGTAGTCTATGTCAGTGTCTGAATGTTCATGTGTGCAATCATCCATTTCAAATTCTGAGTGTGAATCTGTGTCTGATACCATGTCTATATTGCTGTTGTGGATGAGTGTAAGTGCAGGTGTAGGTGCTGGAGCAGGTGCAGGTGTGATAGAGCCCCCTCAAGGAGCTCACTCCGGTAGCAGATGTTTTGCATGAGCGTCCCCTGGGACTTGGAGCAGGTTGTTCGGGGTGGTTACGGTGAAATTCCTGGGTCAGTAAGGGGTTCAGGATGTCTTTTGCTGGAACCTGGTATTGCTCCTCTGGGCCGTAGCCTTACATAACCAGGCAGCGTAAGCTGGTTGCCCTTCGATCTCCGCAGGTTCGGGTGGGTTGGTGGGTGATATGTCCTCCATCAGAGGACCTGGGTTGACCGCTTTTAACTGAGAGACATGGAATGTTGGTGTGATTCTGCAGTTCTGAGGAAGTTCTAATCTGTAGGTGACAAGGTTGACCTGCTTCGCAATTTTGTATGGACCCGTGTACTTGGCACTTAGCTTTCTGCAGCTGGTTCCTCCTTTTAGGTTACGGGTTGAGAACCAAATGCAGTCTACGGGTTTAAACTGAGGGCCTTCCTTCCATTCTCACTGTGACAGAACCATTCATCGAATGCAGCTGCTTCTGTGGGGTTAGCGTTCCAGAGGTGGTTGAAAACCCAAGATGCACTGGAATGCAGTCACCTGTGTGGATGAGTGCTTTAAAGAGTTTCGGGCATATTCTGCCCAATGGAGGACGCGTGAGCAGTCACCTTGGTTTTCGGTACAGTATGTTCACAGCAGGCATCCTATTTCTTGGTTTTACTGGCCGTTAGATTGTGGGTGATGTGAGATTTACAGTTACCCACAATTTCTCCATGAACCCAGTCCATACTCTTGATGTGAACTGGGGCCCCCTGTCGCTTGGGATGTCCTCCAGGATGCCAAAATATTGGAACACATGATTCAACAGGAATTTGGCCAGTTCGAATGTCTGCACTGTCTCGTGACAGTGCTTTTGTCTTGTCTCATTATGTCTGTACTGTTTGCAATGTTTGCACATTTGCACACTTTGCACTTTATGTTGTTTTTTGCCATGTAGGCACATGTTTGCACACATGCACTTTATGTAGTCTTGTTGCAACGCTCACTTCCCGGAACGTAGCTAAGACTAGAGACACTCCTCGTGTTGCCATCGCTACGACCTCCGGCGCGCCTACTTCCGCCTCCGGGCCTTCCAGTATAAACACAGGACGCTCAGAGACGCTAAGCTGCTGGTTCATGTTTTCATCCGCGTTTCATGGCACTAGCCTCCCCGAGCTAGGAGAACTTCGTCTGTCGCTGACTGCTCCTCGCTATCGGTATTT
>JAQQZU010019126.1:0-15570 GCA_030068025.1 Parauchenoglanis punctatus | reverse complement strand
TTCTGTTAAATGTGGGGGGTCCAAATGAATAATTATGAAATGTGAGATGGACACGTCCCCCTCAGCTATAATGGCGGTGACGCCCATGCGTCTATTTCTTCTACTTCAACAGCGTTGTTGACAGGGCAACCAGAGCAAATTTTGATGCTCTCGTTTTAGTGCTTTTAGTCTGAATGTACCATAAAGCAGTGAGCTCAAGTAGCAAATATCTTTCAAATTGCAGCATTTTTTAAAAAAGAGTTGATCACTTAAAAGAGATCATTAGTATTTCAGTGCAATTCATAATGTGTTTGTGAATGAGGACTTTATGCTGCATATAAGACAAAGTTGCTACTTGTAATTCTCCACCTACAACTGGTATAAAACAGAAAACTCCCCCTCAACTTTGTCAACTTGGGGTACTATTCTTAACTACCAGTTCCTTCCCTGTTTACAGAGTGACATCAAGTTAGCATGACCGTGCAAACTGTAAGCAGTGTAAAGTGCCCCTTCTCCACTTTTACATTAGTTTATATCAGGATTGGCTTTAGATCAGTTAACATACAGACACAGTGCTTGGTAAATCTATAACACTGACCAAACTAATCACTGTTTTGAGAAGGTAATCATAAACATTAGAGTTATCACCAACATTAGCGGGCTAGCTTGTTGCCAACGCTGCTTGCTATTACAGCCACATCCTTGTCTTTTTACATAAAGCAACTATCAGATGTGGTATGAGGAAAAAATCACCATGACCAAAACTTTGTTGTGCTCTGAAAATGTGATTCATGCTCAAAAGTGTAAAAATATCCCATGAGAGCTTGCTAACAATCATAGACGTCTGTATGCATAAGCTACATAGTATCAATCTGCTAAAACTGAAAGAACTAACAGCAAATTGAACTGAGGCCTTATTAACCTGGATGTAGTACTATTTCTGATTAAATGTGCACTATGTCTGGTGAGAGAGAGAGAGCGAGAGAGAGAGATGAATAGATTGAATAGATTAGCAGGGGAAACGACCAGTGGGCAGCCTCTGCTTTTATTAGCACTGCGCTAGCAAAAACAGCCGGGTACGTAACCCAGAAACACGCACACATGTGCATGTCTATATGACCACAGTTGATGGTCAACCACAATCTCTCATTGGTTAGGATAAATCTTATTAAGATGATGAAGAAAAGATGTTCTCACCAGTATACAGATATGATACATGACCTTTACTGAAACTTGATTTCATGGGGAAATACTTTTAAGAAGGGCAACTGAGGGGAATTTCGTTGGATTGTATCGGAATTAAATTACGATAAATCTGACCTCTAAATCCATATTCATTCACTTATATTCTGTAATCACTTTATCCCATTAAGGGCTGTGGTTTATCCAGTGGGAACACTGGGAGTAGGGCTGTGCAGTATGTCTACTGATAGATATTTTCCTAGATCGTCTATATTGCCAAAGTTGCAAAAGCCACTTTTCAGGTCAGAGCTAGGAGCTACCAGTGGTGTGCTGTAACAAAAACAACTACAAGCTTGGAGGAGCTTGACACAGAGTGAAATTCCCCACAACAAAACAGGCACCAGTCAAACGGAAAGGAAGAATTAGATCCTAAAAAGGGTCGTACTTCTATCATTTGGATTCCTGAAATGTGAAGTCGAATAGAGTGCTTAAATATTAACTTTTTACATTTTGTATTCATTCTCATTTTGATGGTTTATGTTTTTCTTTTCTACTGTCATTTGTGACAGTTCTGTTCAGTGTCACTGCCAAATAAAAAGGGAAAAGAAAAAAGTGCCTTTCACTGGCATTCACAGAATGATCAAACGCAGTCACGAATCCATGCCGTTATTTTGTATAGATCAATTTTTCATCACGTTTAGAGAAACTGGAATATATCGCAATATATATGGGTTCAAGATATGAAATTATTCATATCGTTATGTAAGATTTAGTCCATATCATCCAGCACTAAATGGAAGTGAGGCAGGAATACATCCTTGATGGGAAGCTAATCAAATCCTACCATCACATTTTTATGAAGTGGATGGAAACAGAAGGAAAACACCTCACAGACAATAAGGTGAGCTCAGGATCGAACACTACAATCCAAATTGTGATTTTTAAATGGTAAATTGTGCTTGGATGGCCTCAGATCACAGTACATTCTTGAAGGAACTGATTTGAGTGTTAAACAACGGTATGAGGTGTGTTTCTGTCATCAGAAAATCCATTTAACAGCTTCAGACCTATAATATTCAGTTGTAACGTGCAACTTGAAAGATTTTAGCAACAGATCCTCAGTGTAGTGACTAGCTAGACTTAACTAATGTTAGTGACCAACATAATCATGTTTGTTACATTCAGACACATATGACTAAGTGTATGACAATTTGAATTCAGAGATTAAGATGCTGCAATAAGTGTGACAAATGTGAGCTAGCATTAAACTAGCCCCAAAATAAAAATCAAAATAAATTTGTACCCTGACAACTCAATGATGAAACAGTTTATTAGATATCATCATATGTAATTGATACAAACAACACATTATTGTATGTGAGTTATATGAACAACATACAGTATTTGAACATTATACATCATTTATATAAATCATAAAAATCTGAAGCTTATTGTGTTTAGCTGGTTTGACCTTGCTGTTTAGCTACACTGCAATACTGTGTTGTCAGGAAGTCAGTGTAGGAGTGAGTCAAAGGGCTACATTAATGCTGGCTGTCAAAATTAAAACGCAGATTTCCATTTGACAGAGATAGTGTTAGGTGTAAGCATTGTATTATGAGCTGCATTAATAATTATGTCAAATATGTCAAAAATTGTCTTCACAAGACAAATCTGTGTGTGATGTGAATAAAACCAAGGTCACTGTAACTCATTTCGCTGGATTGGGTCACAAATGTAATTAATATATGTACATTTGTGCCAAAACACTTTTTAAAAATATATACTGAATTATTTGTGCTAAGAGATTCGTACAAAAATGCTCTAAAAGATCTATTTTAATTTCAAAAACACTTTAAATAAAGAACAACGTTCCAGACTGTAAGGGATAACATATAACGCTCTCTCTCTCTCTCTCTCTCTCTCTCTCTCTCTCTCTCATTAACTTGCAAAGTACTGTGACTGCTACAAAGCGCTGACACCTGAGACTCCTTCCAAAAATGCTAAATAAATGTCTCCTAACAAGAAACCTCACCACATCAACAATTATATATTTTTCTTTATTAAACAATAACATTTTTTAAAATCAGTTTATTATTAGTTAAGATTATGTGGAGTATGCACTGTTACTATAGAAACAATATTAGAATGAACGTATTAATATCAACCTATCATACACGCTGGACCTACTCTCTGAGCCATGCATTTATACAAACATAATCAACACCTACTGATTATTCAGATTTGAGAAGTCATCCATGCTGGGGTATAAAGTGTTTTTATTCACAACTGACAAAGTGGAAGAAAAAAGTGTTGTATTCTTCATAGTTAGTAGTTTATTGACAAATTAATATTCAATATACTTTATTTTTAATGGTTTAAAGTGATATATTGTGGGTTACCTTAACCTTGGGAACTTCTTACAAGGTTGTTTAATATTGCAAGCAAGTTGGTTTACAGATGATATTCACTTATGTCATCATTTTTAGACTCTCTTTTTATAACACACACACACACACACACACACACACACACACACACACACACACACACACACAGAGAGTTAGCATCTGTTGTTGTAAAGATACACCTGCTACAGGAGGGTCATTTACTCTGCATTAAAGCCACATAAGCACAGGAACACTTCATTATTTGACAGACTGTGTGAGCGAGAGACTAGAGGCAAGCTAAGCATGGTAAAAAAAAACAACCCGGACTGCAGTTTCAGCATATGTATCTTATTTGCCTAACTACACACACACAATCTCTCTGTCTCTCTCTCTCTTTATTTCTTTCTTCTTTTCTGTTATTGTGTTATTTATATGAACGTTAGACATTACATGATTGCCCACACAACTAACACAACTAAATTATAGGACAAGATTATTGATTGAGCAAGGAACATCCCCCACTCTCATATACACACACACACACACACACACACACACACACACACACACACACACACAAGCACACAGGGTTCACACTGACATGATCAATTTATCAGAACCCCACTGGGCTCTTAATTGAGATAAATATACAGTATGTAATATACAGTATATGTGCACATTTACACACAAAACTGCACACCCTGATGAAAGAGATGCTATTTATAGTACTGTGACGTCTCTGCTCCTCCTCCACATCTGCCAGGCATGCTATTTACATTTGTCTCTTGGGAACACACATGCACACACACACATACACACACACAGGGTTCACACTGAGGTGATCAATTTATCCAAACCCCACTGGGTTCTTAATTGAGATAAATAGTGTATGGCACACACAAAGATGATCTCGGCAAGTAATTTTTTTTGTATTTTCATTAATACAAAATATAATTACAAATTAATGAGGCTGCACATTTTCATTTTTTAATGGTGAAGACCAAAAAACAACATGTGCAACAAATGCATGTGTGAATGCATGCGCCCTACACATGGTCTGTGTGGGCTGTATGGAGCGGCAGCTCTGCTGGGAAGTGATGGCAACGTTTTTAAAAGGAAATGTCAAACTGAAATCAGATTTGCACAAGTGCTACGCAATGTGAGTACAAGTAGAATGTGACACAGAGGCTCGAGCAGCCCTGAGACTGCTCAGAACTATTGCAATAACAAAACTTTAGCAGAGCAGATCCAACTTTCTCGCCATCAATGTAAGAAACAGATTATTTTCTTATTTTCAATCCACAGCCAGTGGACATACAGCGCACATGGGAGTTCAAGGCCAGGAGGAAATTTTCTTTCACACTTGGGTCTTGTTGAACAAATTCAACAAATCAAAAAGAATAGAGGGGTGCCTCTTTACCCTGGAGATGTGAGTTAAGAACTCCCTAAAACATATTTTGATCACAATTTGAAAACAGTCAGGGGTGGAAAGTAACAAAGGTACTCTCATTACAGTACTTGAGTACATGGTTCAATGTTAAGGTATGTTTTTGAGTATAAAGAAAAATAAAACTTTTTGTTTTGCTTGAATTTAAAAAAATAAATATGATTTTGATCACAGAGTGTAAAAAAAATAATAATGAATGCATTATTATTTTTTTACACTCTGTGATCAAAATCATATTTTATATATATAACCCTGGAAGACTGTAAGCCAATCAAAAGGCAGAATGTGCAAATTTTAAATTATTTGATTTAAAAAAAAAAAAAAAAAAAAAGGAAAACAAAAAAAATTCCTGAAAAAAGTCTGCACTTCAGGCACCAAATGCTTAAACGCAGCAGCAATGTTAGAGATAATGGAGATGGATGAATATCCTCAGCCAAATGTATGAGTTATCTTCAGTTTTATCAGTTTAATATATTATGTGAGCCAAAACCCATGGAGTTATCAGCATTTCACAACTCAACATCCAACCTTCAGAAACATGCACAGGTAACACTGTTACCTAGCTGAGCACGCTAGATTATCTAGCCAGATGTTTTGATATTTTATAGTATGAAAGCGCTGTATTAAGCTTAAGATGTCATTTGATGATCAGTACCAATTATCTGTCATGCTACAGCCTAGAGGTAGGTCTTAGGATAATGTCTAAGGGACATCTTTGATAGATAGCTACATATAAAGCTACAAATAAGTAGGAATTAACATGAGCTGCATAACTATCTAACCTAACAGGCCACTGAAACGCCAATAGCACTTGGTAGCTAGTCAGGTAATGTTACCATTAAATTTGAGCATTCAGGTTGTGTTCACTTCAGCATAGCTCACTCGGTTAGTTAACATCATTGCTCAAAAATGCATTTCTCAGATATTGAGCTTTTTCAGTCATTTGTGCCAATTGAAGATGTGTAAAAAAGTAATCTATAAAGTACTTACTCAGATGGTTTTTTTCACCAGACAACGTATTTACTCTTACTTAAGTAATTTCCTTGATCACTTTTACTCATGTGAATTTTTACCTCAGTAGGCTGTATTCTTCCCAGCGCCGCAGCTATAAGAAAAAAAGCACCAACAAACTGAGCTTGAAAAACCCATAAATCAAAAAGACAGCTAATCAGAAGACAGAAGCTACTACATCACACCCAAAGAAAATTACTTACTCATCCTAGAAGCTACAGCCATAGCAGCTACAAATACTAAGGATACATTTTAATGCTCAGAAGGGCAGAGCCTCGCCATCAGCTATCCTAATGTGATTTTTTTTAAAACTGGAAGCCAAAATATTAAGAAACTGCTCAGAGACATTGAAAGTTGATTTTTCATTAGCTTCAGTAACCCCATCCTGGTCAGGGTTGCAGTGGCTCCGAAGTGTATCCCAGGAACACTGGGTGTGAGGCAGGAGTACACATAGGATAGGATGTCAATCCATCACATGGAACCATGCACACACATTGACACACTCATTAAAAGCTGATTTTGTGGTTTTAAATGATAACAAAATGAAAGTAGATTTGTATCTATATAGATAATCAGCTCTCCAAAAAACAAAATTATGGCAACAACCCAAAAGATTA
This sequence comes from Parauchenoglanis punctatus, assembly GCA_030068025.1. Classification (NCBI taxonomy): domain Eukaryota; kingdom Metazoa; phylum Chordata; class Actinopteri; order Siluriformes; family Auchenoglanididae; genus Parauchenoglanis; species Parauchenoglanis punctatus. Next base: position 8,947 of record JAQQZU010019126.1, on the reverse strand, counting down.
GTATAAACCTGTACAGTAACAAGACTTTAATGACACAAGGTATAGAACCTAGAAAGAGAAAGAATTTCTGAGGGAAATGATGGTACTCCACACACCCTGATCTCAAGTCTTTATATCACATCCAAAAGTGAGGGATTTAAAGAGAACAAACACTAGAACTAAAATAAGAGCTGAAAGTTTAAGACCAGGTTTTAGACAGTTTCAGACCTGAACATATTGGTCCATTTTAGGCGCCAAAATCCAGACATTATTGTATTACTAATAACAGGTGTTGATCAGATATAGATACGTTCTCTCTCTCAGACTGAAGGGAAATCTTCCTGTCTTAATTTAAACACATAAAGGTAAAACATGGAAGAGACTCAGGCAGGTTCATTATCTGATATAACCAAATCCTCATTTATCAGTAAAAATATATTAAAGCTTAAAAGAAACCTGTGCAGCATACACACCTCCTGTAGATTCTCCTACTATATTGATGAGTTCTTTCATAATATTAATAGAAGCCAGACTTTTACAGGCTCAGGGCAATTTGCGGCTGTGTGTGGGTTTTAATGCCAGGCTCAGGATTGACATTTTAAATATCCATGGAAACAATCATATATTTAAGGCCTCTCTCTATACCAGACCCACACAGCAACAACACATATCAACTAGACAACACTACTAATAAGAATTGTAAGGTATTAATGCAGCTCTGTCAAGGCCTGGGCTTGAACATGTACAGTACAGCTTATTGGAAGAATTCCAACCTAAGGAAAGAGATGCTAAACTGAGAGTAACCAAATAAATGAAATTTATTACAAACCTGCAATCAAAGCAAACCTCGATAAAACAAAAACATCTACAAAATACTCTGATCATTCATACTGTTAAAACTACTGACAAGTGAAGTGAATAACATCAATTATTGCTCATTAATGCATGTGGGAAAAGACCCTTGCTGTGTACTGGGACAGCTTAGCACCCGGACTCTTCTACTATGGACCCATGCTGTTGTTATATATGCAGAATGCAGTTTCGTATTGTCTTGCTGAAAAAAGGAAGGCCTTCCTTGAAAAAGATGTTGTCTTCAATGAGTGCATCTGTTGCTCCAAAACCTATATATATCGTTCAGCAATTAATAGTGCCTTCCTATATGTGCAAGCTACCCATGCCATGTGCACTAATGCACCCCCATACCATTACGGATGCTGGTTTCTTGAACTGTGCACTGATAACAAGCCAGATGGTTCCTCTCCTCTTTAGCCTGGAGCACTCTGCATCCATGATTTCCAAAAAGAATTCCAAATATTGATTCGTTAGGCGAAAGGCCAGTTTTCCACTTTGCCTTAGTCCAGCATAAATGAGCTCAGGCCTAGAGAAGGCAGCAGCGTTTCTGGATAATATTTATATATGGTTTCTTCTTTGTATAATAGAGTTTTAACCTGCACTTGTGGACACAGCGACGAACTGTGATCACAGACAATGGTTTTCGGAAGTGTTTCTGAGCCCATGCAATGATTTCCACTACACTGGAAAAAATTGTTCAGGAATGGTTTCAGGAATATGGCAAAGAGTTTAAGGTGTTGACATAGCCTCCAAACTCCCCAGATCTCAATCCAATTGAGCATCTGTGGGATGCGGTAGACAAATAAGTCCAATTCATGGAGGCTGCACCTTGCAACTAACAGGACCTAAAGGATCTTCTTCTAATATCTTGGTGCTAGATACCACAGAACACCTTCAGAATTGTGTCTGTTTTTAATACAGTGCTGCCTGAGGCCCCAAAGATGAGATAACATCCATCCAATATTTGTATCAACCTTTTGCCTTTTGTACAGAGATTTCTCCAGATTATCTGAACCTTTTAATGATATTATGTACCTTAAATGATGATAGTCCCAAATTCTTTGCAATTTTATGTTGAGGAACATTATTCTTAAATAGTTGCACTATTTGCCCACACAGTACTGAACCCCTCCCCAGCTTTACTGTTCAGAGAATCTGCCTCTCTGGGATACTCTTTATACCCAATGTTGTTGCTGACCTGTTGACAATGAACCTAATTAGTTGTGAAATGTTCCACCATGTGCTTTAATTTAAGTATTACCCAACTTTTCCAGTCTTTTGTTGTCCCTGTCCCAACTATTTTGAAACATGTTGCTGGCATCAAATTCACAATAAGCACATATTTTTCATAAAACAATAAAACATTTCTCATTTTCATTTAAATATGAATTTACATGATTTGCAAATCACCACATTCTGTTTTAATTTACATTTTACACAACATCCCAACTTTTTTAGAATGGGGTTGTAGATTCTGACCTTCCTTACTGAACAGAGTCATAAGAGTAAGGTTGGCATTTTACTAGATCAGGCCCATGTTTACTCTAAAAACTTTACTCTAAAATGCTTTTTATGTAAACAAGAACCAAAAAATTATCACAATTAAAATGTCGTGCCAAAAATCTGACATTGTTATTTTGTACATTGTGCTGTATCGGGTCTACTCAATATACAGGACTGTACTACAGCCATGGCGAAAAGTTTTGATAATGACACAAGTATTGGTTCTCACAAAATTTGCTGCTTCAGTGTTTTTAGATCTTCTTGTCAGATGTCTCTATGGTATACTGAAGTATAATTACAAACATTTCATAAGTGTCAAAGGCTTTTATTGATAATTACATTAAATTTATGCAAAGAGTCAATATTTGCAGTGTTGGCCCTTCTTTTTCAAGACTACTGCAATTCGCACTACATGCTGTCGATCAACTTCTGGACCAAATCCTGACTGATGGCAGCCCATTCTTGCATAATCAATGCTTGGAGTTTGTCATAGTTTGTGGGTTTTTGCCTCTTGAGGATTGACTACAAGTTCTCAATGGGATTAAGGTCTGGGGAGTTTCCTGGCCATGGACCCAAAATTTCGATGTTTTGTTCCCCGAGCCACTCAGTTATCACTTTACCTTATCATCCAGGGAAAGGCACTGTTCCTCACCAAACTGTTCATGGATGGTTGGGGAAGTTGCTCTCGGAAGATGTTTTTCTTTATTCATGGCTGTGTTCTTAGGCAACCCCACACATGAATGGTCTCAGGAAGGTTTACTGCTGGCATGACACATGACTGACGGTAGCTCTCACCTTTTCTTCTTTTTTCCGACATGCCCTAAACAATCGGAAAGGGGAGTCATCAGAGAAAATGACTTTACCCCAGTCCTCAGCAGTTCAATCCCTGTAGCTTTTGCAGAATATCAGTCTGTCCCTGATGTTTTTCTTGGATAGAAGTGGCTTTTTTGCTGCCCTTCTTGACACCAGGCCATCCTCCAAAAGTCTTCACCTCACTGTGCCTGCAGATGCACTCACACCTGCCTGCTGCCATTCCTGAGCAAGTTCAGCACTGGTGGTGCCCCGATCCTGCAGCTGAATCAACTTTAGGAGACGGTCCTGGCACTTGCTGGACTTTCTTGGGCGCCCTGAAGCCTTCTTCACAACAATTGAACTTCTCTCCTTGAATTTCCTGATGATCCAATAAATAGCTGATTGAGGTACAATCTTACTAGCAGCAATATCCTTCCCTGTGAAGCTTTTTTTGTGCAAAGCAATGATGACTGCACGTGTTTCCTTGCAGGTAACCAGAGGAAGAACTATGATTTCAAGCACCACCCTCCTTTTAAAGCATCCAGTCTGCTATTCTCAGTCAGCATGACAGAGTGATCTCCAGCCTTGTCTTCATCAACACTCTCACCTCGGCCACGGCTGTAGATGTCTACTACAAGTTTGGACAAGCACCACGGGAAATGCTTCACTGCAAAATATATTGCAGAAATTTACAGCCTGAGGGACAGTGAGAAACCAAATGTCCTCTACACACTCACCCAGAACATGAGCTTTTCATTTACTTAGCTCCAAATTAAATTCAGTTGAGTTATTTCTGTCTGTGTGTTTCCTGATTGAATGATTGATTTATTTAATGTAGATGGATACTACTGCTTGATCCTGACTCCCCCCTGCCTTCAATCATGTGGCTGGCCCATCCCGTGTGAATCCCTAAACACCTAGAAGATACAATTTTATTTGTATAGTGCATTTAATAATAGACAATAGCTTTTTATTTAAATCCCTAATGAACAAGAGGTGATGATGGCAAGAAAACACCCTGAGACAACATGAAAAAGAAACCTTGAGAGTGACACCAGATAATGCTGTTATAAATCATTACTCTTCCCCAAATGTGTACTGTACGCAGAGAAGTACTGAACATGTTGAAATTTGTATGTTTTTGGGTTTTTTTTTGGGAGAATGTATTCGTAATATTCGTGTATACGTAATTATGCAAAAGTATTAGTACAGCTGGCTCAATGACATAAATTAGTGATAATAGATCAAACCAAAAAACATTAACACTGACACTAATTTGGAAAGCATGTCTGGGAATATATCTTAGCCAGGCATCAGTGGATCAGTCATGACTTAGCTGGATCAGACAATCAACTTCATTTAGTATCACACACATCTGACCTGCATAACTTTCCCTTTACTAGAACTGCATCTCTGATCAACTTGCTCAATAAATTATTTACAATCTCTAAATAAAGTAGAACATGGCACGTGAGAGTCATATTACACTCAGGCAATGGCACAATAAACAGTGTAATTAGGAAAAGTGGTACAACACAATGTCTCAGTCAATAAACACACATCATATTGTTTTAATGTACCTATCAGTGTATGTGTGTGTGTGTGTGTGTGTCCCAACATTTGGACACATCTGGCCATAAAAGACAACAGCAATTCGATCTCAAAAATGGAACAGTATATCTTCTCCTCTTATCAGTGTCTCACTAAAACATAAAGTATTTAGAATGATTTCAGACTTCACGTTCTCTCATTTTATAACAGTCCTATTTTAAAATAGTTGAAATACATTTTTATCATAAAAGAAACTGGAAAATATTCTATAATTAAAAAAACTGAACAGATTTTCAAAAATGTCATTTTAAAACATGAAATGTCATATGTACATTAGTACTTAGACCCTTACACCCTTAGTTCCAAAGGTCAACTCTAAAACCCTAAAGGATTTGGCAGTTTTTCTTCTGGGGTTTCTCTCCAAGCTTAGAACCCTTAACTATCCAAAGAAGTCTCAAAGAACTTTTTTCCCTCAAAGAATGTCTAACATGTTTTCATTATTCATCCATGATTAAAGTTCATCTTTGGTAAATAAAGTTAAATGAACATGATTTAGACACACCTAGTATGTCTTCATTATACCACACGGTGCATGTCAGACAAAAAAAACTAGTCATGAGATTTATTCCATTGTCTATAGACCGCAGAGACAGAACCCTCAAAGATCTGGGGAAAGGGGACAGAAAATGTCTGCAGAGGGTCTCAGAGTACACAGTGATTTTCATAATTATTAAATGAGACTTTGTCCCATTGCACTGGGGGTTATGCCATGTTTGGTGCCCGCTGGCCAGATGGAGCCCATCAGAACATAAATACTTTGCCTGGAGGCCTAGGACACCCTCATAGCAAGAGTGGACATATCAGGAGCCCAGTCTTAAATTTTCTGTCATGGTTGCACTGAATACAATGCAGGAGTAAGATTCCCATCATATACTGCATCTCGTCTGATCACAACACTGACATCACATGACTGTTTGTACCTGATTCACATTTTGGTTTAATGAGCATGAATATTTAAGTCACACTCTTCAAGCTCACTCTTTGTCTAGCATCTGTTGTGAGTAAGGAAGAACCATTGAGAGGAAACTGACTTAAAGGAGAACCCATCCTCTTCTGAGAGACACCAGATACGGTGCTGACATCATGCTGTGGAGAGGCTTTTCAGCAGCAAGGACTGGAAGGCTTGTCCGGAAAACCTTTTCAAGAGTGCCCTAAACCTCAGATTGGAGTGAAGGTTCAATGATAGAGTGACAATGACCTGAAACTTGTGACCAACCTAATACATGAGTGACTTTAGTGCAAGTTTGCGAATGTCCTTAAGTGACCAGGCATAGTGTAGGCTTGAAACTGATTGAACGTCTCTGGAGAGACCTACAAATAGCAGCACAGTGATGTTCCACATCCAACCTGATAGAGGTTCTGAAGAGAGGTGTGTCAAGCTTGAAGCATCGTATCCAAGAACACTGTAGTCTCTGCCAAAGAAGTACCCAGCAAAGAATTGATTGAAGGCTCTGAATTCATTTGTAAATGTGATATTTCAGGGATTTTTGCAGAGTTAAAAGTATTTTAAAATAAAGGTTTAGGGTAAGGTCTAAAGTGAGGACAAAATGAAGGGGTGTGAATACTTTCTAAAAGTATTGTCTTTGAACACCTCTGACACAACCTTTGACCTAAATGTTAGGATAAGTAGAGCTTTCTAAACCTAAATTTAACCTGACCCCTACACAAAGTTTAACCATAATCATCTCTGACTGACATCCTGGACCTAACCATAATGTAACCTTAATTGTAATCATAAACCTAATCCCAAGCCATATCCAAGGGAATTTATATTAGTTTAAATTTTATTAAAAACACAACAACCAGATTCTTTTATTCAAATTTACATATGAACAGATGTAATTGGAAAATGATTGCACACATATTTCCAGATATTTGAGATATTCAGCAAATTCATTTATTGTGTTTCTATATGAACAAAAACTCATATAAGATCCATACATAAGAACAAAGAAAGTATTTGGGTGCTGGAACATTTATCACCATTGTTCTTGTTTAGAATGAGCCATTGTTTGCCTCTGAATAAATAGTCCTTGTGTAAAGCTTGTATAGTAACAAAAGGGTCTGGTCCAATCCAGACAAAGCAAGGACAACTGAATACCTCTCCAGCCATCCATCTGTCCATCCATCCATCCATCCATCTATATCATACCTGTTATCTGTCGTGGGGAAGCTGGAGCCAATCCCAGCTGACTTCAGGCAATCTTTTTGTAGAACAGGTAGACCAGATATGTCAGGAAGAAATAATGCAACTAAGAGCTCATCAGCGGTTGGTAGCAGTTAGAACAGTATTCATAACTGGTATCCAAGTTAAGAGATATAATATTTATATCATATTCAGAAAGGGAGATACAAAGTTTTACATTTTATAAACTTGATTGTTTTTCTTTCACCATGAATATCATAGCATGCACTGTTCAAAGCCCAACAAACTAATTGTCTTTTTGCTATAGTTCAAATTTTTTGTTTCAGGGGTATGCAAATTTTAGCAGTAGTTAATCAGCATAAATGCTTCATAATTTGAACCCAGTTGCATTATATAATATTATTATGCATGCATTTTGTATACATACACTACATGGCCAAAGATTTGTGGACACCTGACCATCACACCCATATGTGCTTTTTTTTAACAGTTATGTTATAATAACTTCCACTAGATTTTGGTTCGTGGTTGTGGGGATTTGTGTTCATTCACTGTGTGTCCAGGCACTGATGTTGGGTGAGGATGCCTTTTGGTGCAGTCAGCGTTCGGTTCATCCCAAAGTTGTTCAGTGGGGTTGAGGTCAGGACTCTATGGAGGCCGGTACAGTTTTTCCACATCAATCTTGGCAAACCATTTCTTCATGGAGCCTATTTTATGTTCAGCGGAATTATCTTGCTGGAATTGGTTTAAGCCCCTTAGAACCACATGGTCAGGTGTCCATACACCTTCGGCCATATAGTGTATGTTCTGTGGTCTAGATAAGGTGTATTTGTATGGAAGCAGTGCATTCTCCATAGCTACAATTGGTTTGAATGTAGAAAATGGTCATTGACTGAAACTTGAACGTTCTACTTTGAAAGTCTCTTAAGGGCACAGAAGAACAAAAAAAGGACATAGTTAAAGCAGGCCAACCTCATTCTGAAACCTGCTCACTGTACAGCTTCTGAGAGACCGACTCTGCAGAAATGTATATAACCAACATGACTAAGACTTGTCTCGATTACTGGACTAGTATGTGTTTCAACAAATATTTTTGCATGCTGAGAAATCTATGAAATCTGGAATAGACAAATCTAAATCCTACAGCGTATCCCAGCTTAGTACATGACCATGCTCTAGATTCTGATTATCAAGTCAGGGTATTTAACAGTGAGATTAAAAAGCTGTTTTATGGACAAACCATATCGAGTGAGCAAAGCACATCAAGCCTGTGTGGGATGAAAGCACACGAAAAAAACAGTAAAAGAACTCAAGCACGTACGAATTTTGATCTTACATGCGTAGCTGTATGAAGGGAGAACTTTTAGTGTGCTGGGAAAAGGCATGCTGTCCCAGATTAGAGTGGTGGTATGATACAACCTGGTGTATAATGAGAGTATCAGGGCTGTGCTCAGGGTTCTACATTTTGCTTTTAGTAAAGTAAGAGTACTGTCAGCAACATCAGTTATCAGTTTTGAACAGATTGTGTGAGTCATCCTGTCTAACAGAGAGAGGCACAAATGTGAGAGACACTTTACAGAGTCCTCCAATTACTCGAGTATGTACTACACATCCTCTGCTCTCCTTATATGACCTAACACAAACACACACTTTCTGTCCTTTCTCCCACCTCTCCTGTCTCATTCTGTGCTCCTTTTATGCCCTCCATTTCAAACAGCATCCTCTCTGATAAACAAAATCACTGACCCTGCTGTCCAATTGCCTTTTGCTATCTCCCTCAGTTTATGGATCGTCCTCATCCTCTCACATTGCAAGCCTTTCCCCAAAGGGTAATTTGTGAAAAAGAAATGAGGGATGAGTTGGGCCAAATAAATAGAGAAATGAGTTTATTGAAGCGAGGCTAAATAACTAACAGAAAGCCTGGGTACTGGTCCACTAATCCCCATAGGCAATCTGCTTAATCGCTGACTCACCTCGCCATGCTCTCTCTCTCTCTCTCTCTCTCTCTCTCTCTCTCACACACACACACACACACACAAACACACACACACACACACACACACA
>JAQQZU010019115.1:0-15571 GCA_030068025.1 Parauchenoglanis punctatus | reverse complement strand
TATTTATTATTAGAATTTTAGGGAAGTCTAGAGAATTTTAGAGAAATTCGACTACTTTTTTAATGTGTGTATGAAAAAGGCGAGACGTACACGGAGTTGATTAATAAAAATAAAATGATTAATATACACAAATTATATTAATGCATTTAAAAAATGCGAGGTTAGTTTGTTCTCTTGGCCTGTTTATATAAAATATAACCTATAACATAGAAAATAAGTAGGTGTATATATATATATATATATATATATATATATATATATATATATATAGACATAATACATAAAAGCTAATATATAATCATTAGTGTGCATAAATCTGTTGTATAGTATGTGTATGTATATAAAATAGTACAACGTGACCGCGCGCGCCAGACAACCATGGAGCTGTAATGAAGTGTTTCTATGGCCACATCATCAACATCACAACTGTGCGTGCGTGCGTGCGCGCGCGCGTGTTCCTGGCAGTCAGACTGACGTTATAGCTCTATAGAGTTTTAGTAAGATGAAAGGTGAGCCCTACCAGGTGCAGTGTGAGTCCCAGCAGCACAGAGCTCAGGTCCGGACTGCCGGCTCTCAGTCTCAGCGCTTTGGCTATGCAAATCTGCCCCTGCTTCTGCTCCGGTGTCAGTCACTCCAGCTCTCTGTCATTCCGGTCAGCGCTCCTGTAACCCCGCTTATCCCACACTCAACTCCCGGGGCGGCTCTGAGGAGCTCACTGCACACTCCTCCAATCCCCAAAGCGCGCGCTCACAGCCTCTGTTCTCAGCTCTCCCACAGAAACACGTACACGGACACGAAGATACCTGAACCTCCTCTCTTCCACTCACCGACATTTCCCTCCGCTCAGCCGCAGCACGATCATTTTATCTCTCCGACCCGTATTCGGACAAATCCCGCCTCCTGCACTGCGATTGGCTAACACGATTCCGCTTCCTCGCAACGGATTGGCTGGTCACAAGCAGCTCGCCGTATGAGGTTATAGCGAAGAAGGCGTGACCGTGCCAGCCAATCAGTGCGCAGGAGGCGGGATTGAACGCAATGCGGGTGCAGGAACGGGACGCGTCATCAGGTAGTTGCACCTGCGAAAACAGCAACGACAGGAAGCCGAGGATGCCTATGTGATTTCAAAATAAAAGCCCAATATCCTTTTATTGTGACATAGTGTCTCCACCTGCTGGTTCAACGTAGTATCGGTCTATAGATATTGTAAGGAGTAAAAGCCTTTGTGGTGTGCTGTTATAGGAAAATAATCAATGACAGGGTGGTGTGGTGTACTCGTAACATAGCAAAGTTGATTATTGTTCCTTAAGAGGACATTCTGTGGTGTTGTATTCCTCTTAATAAACGTGGGACCGATACTGACTCGCTTTGGAAAGGTGCGCGGTGGTCCCTAGTTAGTGCGGTGGTCAGAGTTAGCCATACCGCATACAAAATAATTGGATATTCAATAGGTATAAATTAGGGTATCATACAGGGCACATATTTTGACTGCTAATGTAAAATAAATTTGTTTAGCAAATATTTCAATAAAAGGTAATTAAAATTTATTCAATTGCTTCCATATCATTTGACACAGTGCTTCATCTATCCCCCTTTTACTGTTCCACAGTTTCACAGTTCCACAGTGTTCCACAGTGTTCCACAGTGTTTCATCTATCCCCCTTCTATCAAGTTCCACAGTGCTTCCTCTATCCCCCTTTTACTGACGCTAGCAGGTCCACAAGAGTCTCACTGTAAATCTCCAGAAAGAGGCGGTGCACAGAGAAAGTGTGATCTACACGATTATCGGGCTCATGGACTGCCTGAGCAGAGGAAAACTCCATCATCCAGACACAGAAAATACATATTGCAATCATCTATCATCTTTGTGTTCCTCCCTGTTTCTCCCATGAGTAGCTGTGCAGCGTATTACATTGTCAGGTCTAAAACCAAGAACTCCAGGTGTAGTTCACATGGTATGGTACTTGTCTACTTCCTGTATGGCACGAGGGATGATGCTTTGTTGTTTGTAACTCTCAGTGGCACCAGTCATCATGAAGGCCTTTCCAGCCCCAGTCTGCCCACAGCGCATAACCGTTCCTAGAGAGAAATGTAAAATGAGGGAAATCATTTCAAAATGTGAAATTAAAATATATATATATATATATATCAGCTTTCCAGATTTCAGAATATCAGCTTGTGAATTGTATGTCTGAATCTATGTAATGCTGAAGTTCCTGTCACTTCTACATCTTACTATTTCTTAATACACCAGCCTTACTGACCATCGTAACCCTCCAGAGCTCCAAGCACCACACTGTGTGCGACCTGTTGATAGGCTTCTTCCTGTGATGCATTGTGCAAGTCTACTTCCTTGCTTGTTCTTGCGTACCTGTTTATCAGGGAAGTATTCCATGAGCTCTTGGGCAAATAGTGCCGTGGGGATTTAGCGGACGTACACCCTGACCCCATTGTGCACACTTATAACTCCTGCAATAAGGAAACAAATAAAACATAATGCAATGCATGAGCATTACAGCATAGCTGCTTAACAGACTCTTTCTGTCTTAGCATAGAATAACAACGTATGTAGCGGTTAATAAGAGTCTTGTGGGTTTCAGTTTCGTATAAAATGGAAGAGACTTTAATACACTGAAGGCTTCTATAACTTCAACAACAACCTCACATCCTTCGCCACTTAATCAGGCATTCTTTTTCTTTCTCCCAGTTCTTGTTCTTTTTCTTCAAGCTCTTCCACTCTTTCTACAAGCTCTTTGTGTTTCTTCAAGACCTCATTCCCCAATCTCACTCTTTGTCCAAGCTCTCTCGCTCTTTTTTCTCCAAGCTCATATTCTTCAAGCTCTCTGTCTTTCTCCAAACCATCTTTCTCTTTCACCAAGCTGTCATTCTCTTTGTCTAAGCGCTCCCTCTCTCTCTCTCTCTCTCTCTCTCTCTCTCTCTCTCTCTTCAAGTTCTTAGTCTCTTTTTCCAAGTCTGCTCTCTCTCTTTTTTCCAGATGTCTCTTCCCCACTGCTACCTCTGCCTTTTCCTCAAAATATCTGATGGAAACCTGTTGCACGGTCATGTTTTAAAGATGTTTTGATCTTTGGCAGTAAATGGCCAATGATTACCAGGTGAGCAGTATCTTTCCTCCTGCTCCTTCTTAATTTCTCTTATCTCTCTGTTTTTCTCCTGACAGATTGTTCAGCTCCATCTGTCTGAGAGCTTCTTGACCCTCTACTACTTTCTCAAGCTCTTGCATCTTCTTGACCATCTCTTCTTTTCCTCTCACATTTTTTCCAGCTTGCTGTCTTTCTCTTGTAGCTTCTGCAGCCACAGGATGGACTCCTATCTCCAGGAGGCCTTCACCTCTTGTTTGTTTCTCTCTAGTTCAGCACATTTCTCCCTCTTATTCTGTAACCCAGCTTTCTTTCTATCCTGCTGCTCTCTGTCTAAAGCAAATGTGGCCACCACCATGCTCTTTCTCTCTGTTATGTCTCTTCATTTATCTAAGCCTGGGTTTGTTGAAGATTCATAAGCTCCATCATAAAATCTTCAGTTAGTGTCAGATGAGCTCTTTTCTCTCTTCTCCTTAAGTCCTGTCAAAGTTCTCTGCATTTCTTCATGGAGACTGTTCTCCTCCTGAGGTCTTCGAGTCTCTCTCTGGCCTTCTCAAGCTCTCTAATCTTTTTGGCCAGTAGCTCCTGGAGCTCTGTGCTCCAATTTTAAAAGTCGTTCACTTCTTCATGTGATATAATACCTCAGAAAAATTCTGCGTATACAGCAGACGAAGAAGGAAAAAGAGGGCGCACACTGGTCATGTGACCATTCAATTCCATTCAACTTCATTTGTATCTCACTTTTAACAACAGACTTGTTATCCACAAAGCAGTTTCACAGAAGTATATAAACTCTGAATATAAACTTATGAATCTATAAATTTATCTACATACATCCCTAATGAGCAAGCCTGTGGCGACGGTGGCAAGGAAAAACTCCCTGAGACTACAAGAGGAAGAAACCTTGAGAGGAACCAGACTCAAAAGGGAACACATCCTCATTTGGGTGGCACGGGATAGTGTGATTACAATTAACACACTTCTGTAACTGTATGTTACATTTTCAAAAAAGTACAGTTACATAATTCAATATAGTTTTAACATAAAGTCTGTTCTGTCTCAGCTGAGTCAATGTAGCAAACAGGAGTGTCAACATTCAACGAGCATGTTTTTCATGTTCAAAGCCAGTATAAAAGAAATCAGCATTTGTTCAATTAAATGAAGCTGCATATTATCACGCTATCATGTGTTTTATTGTATGATGGAGAATTCCTTTTTTTCTTAGCAAATGTAAGTTGGATAAAAGAGATCCTTATCCGCGTTGCGTATTGTGTCCAAATACTTATGGACTTGACATCAAGTATTGTTGTTTGCTGACTTTCCCCTGACTTTTTGTCAGTTTCTTGACCACATTTTCAAAATCATGGTTTGGATTTTCCTAATAAACTATTTCATCCACATTTGTATCTGCTTCAAGGTGTTATTACAGGATATCCTCTTTTGGTTGCTCCTCTTGGGGTCGCCATAGCAGATCATCTGTCATCCACTCATCAATTTGGCACAGGTTTTCTGCTGGATGCCCTTCCTGACACAACCCTCCCAATTTATCCAGGCTTGGGACTGGCACTATGGCAACTACAACTGCACTACAACTTGTGAACTCCAGTGGCTGGGACTGCTCACACCTATGGGCAATTTAGAGCAGCCAATCGACCTAATCCACATGTCTTTGGACTATGGGAGGAAACTGAAGTACCCAGAAGAAACCCACATAGGCACAGGGAGAACATGCAAACTCTACACAGAAAGGCACCATTCTTGCTGTGAGGCGACAGTGCTAACTACTGTGCCACCCTATTATGGGATATCAATGCTTTCAAAATGATATATCTTTATTGTATCACCATCAGTATAATATTAATATGCTTTGTAAAAGGTGACAAGGCATATTATTTCTCCAGATATGTTTTGAACTTTGAATTCTGACTTGTGGAAGGTGATTCCTCTTGTCCTCAAACAGTTGTTGGCATAATGGGTGCAGTTAATGGCAAAGCATTCATACCCATTTCAAGGAATTTTGTACATAGATATTGCTGCTAACTAATCAGGTTCATACTTTCCTTATATAGCTATCTAGCTTTCTTATTAGCCACTCTAGATACTAATATGCAAAGCCATTTCTTGCTATATACAGGCTATATCAGATGCATAGGGCCCTAATAGCCACTAGGGGGTCCCCAAGCTGCAAATTCAGCCTCGGTATATTTGGGGAGAATTAAAATCGGTAATTTTATTACAAGTCTTCATTTGTAGACTGCTAGGCTCCCGTATATGTTTAGTGAAAACACATAGCAAGACACATGTCAGTTCAGCAAGGTGCAAATGTATATAGTACTGTATAAGCTGAACAACTAATTACGCATGAAATGCTATGTAATATATTTGACAAGCAGAAATATCTGAGCTACATCTTGCCTACATTCAAGATCACTGCTTATTTATAGGACTATAGTTGACTGAAACTTCTTATAGCCTTACTTTTATATGTATAATGACTTTTATGCAGAAATGCACCAGAAGCCCCATTATTACCTTAATTGTACATTAACTTAATTGTAAAGGGTGTCATTTGTTAAGTTGGTATTGAGGAGAGTTGTTTAATGGAGGTTTATGTGAGCTTATATATAGTATTATATGGTAATCATGAAATCTCTATGAAGAAGTTTTTACCAGGTATATGGAACATTATTTAGCGCATATTATGAAATAGTTCATGTTTGATATTGCATGATAAAGCAGTGGTACCGATGGCTTTTAGATGCAATTTGTTCATCAGAAATTTATTTACCAATAATACCAATATTTATAGATTTAAAGCCTCCAGTGAGTACTGGAAACTGGTACTTTATGTCTTTATGTCTGTGCTTTTTGTACGGTTGTCAATGTTCATTCAGCTACATCATGTCAGCCCATATGCTTGTGCCCCATAATTCATAACAAGCAGTTAAGGAACAGGTGTGTGACCTCTGTGCCAAAATTAATCTGATTAAAAGCAGGCTAAATTAATCCCTAACTATATGTGGCAGATTGCTCCTGATATCCCGACTGAACCGCTTCCTTAGCGACTAATAAGGTATCACTTTCAGTCTAATCCCATATGTATTGTATACGGTTGCATATCAATTGTAAAAGTTTTATATATAAGGGGAAAATATAAAATTTATATTGGAAAGGTATGCTTCTGAAGGATCCCATCAATCAAAGTAGCAAAAATGGTGAAGTGAAGTCAAAGTTATATCAAAAGTACTGACTCTAAACCTCTTAGCAAACTGTTTTTCTATTAATTTTGACATTATTTTTTGGAGCCTTGTTGCAGGGCATCCACATTCATTTGAAACTTCTGATTGGTCAGAAAAGCTATGCATTAATTTTGTATAACAGTACAGCCCAGGCAGTATTTCCAAGGAGATATAGGATATATATGCATGATATGTATGTTCTTGTATGGCCCAGCAGGCACATATCTCTTTGCTTTATCTTCTGAGAGTTTCTGACTGTGAGTTACACGCAGAACGTGTAATAAGCACTTCATTCATTCATAAATACATTCAGGTGAACGTTTATTAAGAAAAAGTGTTATTAAGGCGCCATCTACAGGCGAGAGAGTGTAAACGCTGAGGCTTTAGCAGCTTTTTTATTATTGTTCTTTTTTTTATATTTGGCAAACGCACTTCTGTTCTGTGACGTCACAATGGCGCAAAGGCAGGTGTGGAATATAAAGCGTTAACGTGACTATATATCCAGAAGGTTTATCTGAGAGCAGTTAGTTCATCGTTAGATGGTTACTGGTTCTGTTCATGGCGAATAAAGGAGGCGAAAATGAATTTCGACAAAAAAGTGTTTTAAGCTCAGGAATCCCTCTTCCTGAGCTGTACAGTGTTTTATCATTAGAGGGAATTCGCGCCAGAGAATTCAAATCTGGTGTTTTGCTGTACATGTGTACACGGGGTGAGTGAGCTGGGAAGCCTGGATGTCCAGTTGGTTACTTGGCAAATGTTTGTTTTGTGTGTAAAAAGTTTCTTGACTGATTAAAATATCATATATCTTCAACTCTAACTGGCGAATCGAGGGTGAAAACTTTTACTTCTGCACATTCACGCTGTATGCTTTAGCTTAACTGTATTCCCAGTAGCGACAGTCAGTTTTCATAAACTATTTATTTTTGTTTGTTTATTGATCTCCAATGGTTACTACGGAGTCCCCGAAGTGAAATGGGACAATAAAGATGGGAGGGGAAAAACGGTGGGAATTTCTCGGGATCTCGAGAAACATTGTATATTTCCGTTCTGGTCGATGTACTTCCGGGTCAGTTCGGCACTCAAAAAAAGCCTTAAGTTAATATTATCCATTTCCTCTGAAACGTTACAAATGTGATAGTAACAACGTTATAATCCAAACACGATAGTAATGCTTTTGTTTTCACCTTCAGTCACAAGAAGGGATGCACTTACTATTTTTGAGACTTTTTAACTATGGTTTCTTTTTAGAGATGGCCTAATGAAGCTCTGAAGCTCGTGTCTAATATAAGTGGGCGTGGCACATAAAGCCCTGCTTCGAGGCGCGCGCCGTTTCAATAGAAAACAACGTGACCGATGACAAACGAAGCCTCTGTTTGGTGGCCTATATGTCAGTTTCATCCCATGAACGAGGTTTTTTTTTAATGAGGGGGGCATTTTAGTGCCCAACACTGGTACCCGTGAACCTGTCCAGAGTACTGCACTTAGCTCCTAATGAATGGGTCAGTGTACACTTTGCAGCGAGTGTGTCCCCGTGCATTAGGTACTCTCTTTAGCTTATGTGAAACCCGTGCCTACTGCAAAGCACTGACTTAATGTCTTTACATTTGAGCCCAATTTCAAAAATAAAAACTCCATGAACCTTTCCCACGGGTGTGCGGAAAGCACATCTACCAGAATGAAAATATATTTTATATCACTATTTTATTATTATTTATTTATATTTTATATTATTTAATATTTTTTTCCTCCCACAATCCCCCCATGTCACTTCGGAGGCTCCGTAGGTTACTACTTACAGTACATATGGTACATAACTTGACAATGTGATCAAGATACCACCCTTTTAGACAAATTAAATTGAACTCTGTGGTTTTCTTTTTGTTTTTTTTTCTTTTTTTTATATTAAATGAATTTTGCTGGAGTATTCTTGTTTCCTTATTCTTGTCATTATTTGTTCTGCTACAGGATTCATGCACGATCCAAGCAACCTCTGCTTGAAAGAAAGAGCTGCATGTAAGTTATGGACTTAGGGACTAATTTCTTAGTAGATTTTGAACAGAACAGATAGTAATGTCTATTTGAACTCCACTACAGGTGTCCATGCTGCAGGCGGTTACGTTGTGCATGATGCAGGTATGTTTATTTTATTCTTTGTTAGAAAACATATTTGCATGTATGACAGTATGTGGATGTTTCATGACTCTTATGTGTCTGCAGGTGATGCACTTCTGGCTGAGTGGCTGGAAGAGAATGTGCAGCTGAGTGATGCCATATCTCAGGCTGTGCAATGTGCGTTCAAACTTTGGGATGTGTGCAAAGTCCTAAGGAGCGCACATGACTCGAGCCGGTCTGTCAGAATAGGTGCTTATTTAGGTCTATGAGCATAATCGGGTGTCTTTATAATTGATGTGGTTTAACATGCAATCTTTACACGTGTTCTTGGTTGTTACAGCAATATCAGCTGGGAGGTTCTCCAAAGTGAGACTAGGAGTTGAGAGCCAGGTTTGTGTTGTCATTGGCCCGGCTGTGGACGAGATACGGTCGGCTGTAGCGCTGGCTGAGGACGGGGACATCGTTCTCTCCCCTGATGCATGGCAGCTCTGCGACAGACAAAACCTCACTGTCGAATGTATTGACAATGAAGGAGCTGTCAAGGTTGGTCTTAAACCTCATCATACAGACTGTCAAAACTATTTCTGAATTCACTACACCTGTACACACTACAAACTTAGTTGAACTTGGTGCTAATGATATAATTGTTGATACATCAGGTGCGACACATTAGGCAACAGCAAAGTGTCTCGGAGGAAGACCTGAGCCTTTCCAATATTAGCATCCTGATGAAGGGTAAGGCAGATTTAGTTTTCTTTTAATACTTTTAGCTTATAGCTTTTAATACATACTTTCCTACTGATGTTATAATAATCAATTAATTTTTTTTATTTCTTTAGGATTCCCAAGAATGGGATACCTAGTTACAAATGTGGAGAGAGGAAACATCATCTCTAAATATATGATACAAACAGCCCTAGACAAAGTAAGTAGTATTTGAGGCAGTAATATTTCAGAATCAATATGTTAGATGGTCAAACAGTACACGCTCCTAGTCAGAGTTGGTTCTTCGTGTAGCCATAGTCTCAGGGATTTCATAAGACAGGTGTTTGCCTGATGTTCCAACTGCACTAGCGCTAGAACTGTCCATGAATTCTTCATTTTCCTTTCTGTAGATACATAAAAACAAGCATTGGCAACACCTGCCAGAGGTATGGCCTGCCTCCGTCATGTTCCTGAATCTCCAACTGACGCAGACTCAGACGGGTCCCAGTGGCAGTTATTATGAAGTCAGCCAAATTATCTCCGAGCAGATGTTAAGATGCCATGGGAAAATCTTCAGTGTCTTCTTTTTTGAAGAGGTACGTTTTCCAGCTTTCAATTACTATCTTATGAGTAAAACTAAACCCGCTTGCTTCTCGAGTCAGTAGCGGCCATTCAGCGCGGTACCCAGTTGATAGTCTTATAGCGTTTAGGATAAGGATATAGTAATGACGTAAATTCTGTGCACGCTGAGGCAGAACTGTTAGAGCTCAGTTACACTTTTATTTTCATGACACGTTTTTACCTACAAATAATAACTTTCCGAGTTAACTCGGACAGTTATTTCTAATGTGAAGCTGAACAACATCACACTCAGTTATTTCTCTGGAACTGTCCTGTGATTTCAGGGCTGTATATTTGTGTGTGTCGTTGGTTTACCTGGCGATAAGAGACAAGATAAAACTGATTACGCACTGCAGGCTGCCTACTGGATACATGAGGCATGTCTCAGACAAATCGACAGTCTTTGGTAAGTCATAACATGAAGTCTTCATGCCAAACACCTCATTATCATTTTACACACTTCACTTCCACACATGGAGCATTTCAACGAGTTCTGTTCCTGTTTGTGTCCTATAGGAGTGTCTCTGTCGGTGTAGCTACCGGAAGAGTCTCGTACAAGTTCAAGCAGAGTCGTTTGAGAAAACAATTCGGAGGTAAGAAGGCTTTTCCAACACAGTGTTACTTTAATGCTCTCTGAACAGCTATATTTTGTCACTGTTAAGAACGTACTGCTTCTCTCTGTGACAGTGTATGGACAGGCAGTGTATAAGGCGGCAAAGTTGACTATGGACCACCCGGGGATTGTGTCATCTGATGTGACGACTAAACTTTACTCCATGCTGCCTCTTTCCCACGTAATGCCTCAAGGGAAGATCAGCCTGCATGAGGATGTGTGTTATCCTGAAGAGATTAATCAGATGTAAAAGCCTTCATTTCTACTTTTTGTAGTATGGCTGTTTTTTTTTTCTTTTGTTGGGATTGAAATCAGGTGCATTACATACAGAAATAGATTATTTAACAACATGACTGAGGAACTGGATCTGTATTACAGGCTTGCTGATGAAGCTGCAGCGACATCCAGTGGGATGAGCGGCATGCGGTTGGGTTAGTGGTTAATTTTCATCATTGAAGCACGTTCCTTTTTTTTTTTTTTGTAAACAAGTCTTACCTGAGCAATGCAATTGTAACTTTAGTTATATGTTGTCTAGCTCTAGCTCACATGCAGACGATGGGGCTAGCTGAGCAGACGGTGGTGAACCACGCCTCTGCAATTGGCCCCACCTTCTCCTTTGAGATGCTGAAGGACATCCTGCCTTATATGAATGAACAGGAGCTCTTAAGCTCCCTTAAATCACTGGTTAGTGTGGGCATCATTAAGTCTGTCTCCAGACCCCAGAACATCTCATCATACAAGACCTGTGACTCCAAGTACAGAAGAAGTAAAAGATTATGATCTCTCTCTCTCTTTCTCTATAACATACTTCACGCACTTAGACTTAAACTCTTCCTTTCTCAGAGTGCAGACAGGTCTCAACGGATCCTTTCAGGCAATATGGGCTGATGAGTTTCTGTAACACTGATGAAATGGAGATGGTGTATAAGCTGATACAAAAGAATAAGTGTCTTGTCTGGTTGATCCACGTTAAATGCAGCAACTACCTGGAGAAAAAAGCCTACCGCTGCAGCAAGTGCAAGGACAAGACGTTCATATTAGAACACAAAGCAGCCACAGATGACAACAGTGAGCGTCTCCAGGAGGTCTACAACGCAATACGGCCTTATGAGGTCTTTCAGAGCCAAGGTCAGACAATGAAATCTTCTTGACTTCACACTACGGCCTGCCCCATGTGAACATTTATTACAAGTCTAGTTTTAAGGGTCTAAACCTTGTTCCCAGTGTTGGTCATTTTATCTGGTCAGAAATGAAAGAGATGTCAGTAGTTTAATAGGAATGATTTGTCAGTTTTCAAACTCATATCATATAACTTTGTAACATTGTATAAAAGTGATCATGATTTCATTACTTCGGAATGAAGTAGTCATTTAATGAAGTTGCTCAAAATAGCATCACGTATATGAATGTGGTTTCCCAAAGTGTAGAAATCATAAAATATCATATAAAAGATAAAACTGCTTAATTACATAAGAGTTGGGTTTTTTTTGGTGTGTGTGTAGGTGTTCCCTGTCAAAATGAGATTCAGTACCCAACTGAAGGAAATGGGTGAGGATACATTGATCACATTCCTACAAACATAACATTCATGACAGAGATGTGATTGTGTTTCAGCGCTTATGTACATGGTGATAGATCTGATCGATGCATTACTAGAATGCAACTACATCAGGGAGTAACTCTGCTTGTGTGTTTGTATGCAGTAATGAGACAGAGAACTTCCTGGCCAAGGTGAAGTCACTACTCACAGAAACGCATTATAGGACGGCTGCAGGCAACTGCGAATGTGCTCAGCTAGTGGAAACAGTACTCTTCCCTAGATTGAGGCACTGGAGGTGTGCAGGAAATGTCCCCATGACATTTTACTACCTGCTGGAAAGCGCAGCCGCCTGTGTTTACTTTCAGAATGATGCCAAGGTGTGTGTGCATTCTAATTGCTTATAGATGTGTCTGACCTTGTTGTGAGCTTTGCACATGACTGTGAGAATGCATGTCCTGTTGCAGGCCATGGAGTATTTGACTGAAGCCAGGTCCATTGTGGAAAATCTAAAAGAAGGGAAGCTGGCATTCCCATCAGCATGTCCCAGATACGTGCAAATCTATAAACATCAGCAAGCATTTATGCATCGGCTGACAGGAGAGGTAAGTAAAGGCTCACGTATTCAAGGCTGAAATGCAAATATAACAACTGATCGTGGCAAAGACAAACAAGTCATGATTGTCTTCATTTCTCCTAGATTTTGTTTAAAGCAGGGAAAATTTTGGAGGCAGAGGAGAATTTTAGGAAAGTTTTGAAGATCCTGAACTACAAACTCCCTCATAAATCTGTTGTACATTCCTTCAGGCTCCTACATGAGAAGATGAAGAAACTCTGCTACCGATTCAGACAGTACAAGATCCCGGAGTATGAATCCATATTTATATTTATATTTATATTTACGTCATTTTTTCACTGAACAAGAAATGAAGACTGTCAGAATGCAGAAAGTTATATAACATGATTGTGTGTGTGTGTGTGTGTGTGTGTGTGTGTGTAGGAAAACAAAGCTCGGCCGTCTGCAGGAATGCATTGACTGTCTGTCTTTCCTGTGGCCAATCGGCTGCATGCGTGGCCAGCTCAGGAATGCGTTGCTGGCCATCAGCATGGAGATCAATCTGGCCATCCAGAGCGGTGATCCATTCAAGGTCAGTGTCAAAGATCAACAGGATTAAGACATGCCATGAGTCTGAATTTCATGACAAGATTTTGATGTCCAAGTCATAGACAAGAATGACAAGTGACATGATTGCGTATCTGCAGATCCTTTACTCCACCATCGACTATCTTAAGTACAGTCAGCTTAAGGGCGAGGAGCGTGAGTGCAGGCGTTTTGAAGCCTTCCTGTGCAGGACTTGTTGCAGCCTGTCAGACCACCCTGAGGGATGGAGGCTGATCAGCCACTTGACTCAAACCCTTGCCTTCGTTAAACAATGCACAGGGGACCTGAAGCAGTCCATCGAGTGCAGTAAGTAGACACATCCTTCTTAATGTTCCCTAATGTGCCTATGAGAGAACAAGACTGAGTATTAAGTGGGATGTGTTCCACAGCTATGCAAGCTCAGCAGCTGAGTGAAGTGCTGAATGAAACCGGTTTGGACGTGAGGTCCACAGCTGCATTACATCTGCCTCTGGTCCTCACTAACAGGTGGGTGTGGGTCGGTGTAGCTTCAGTTATCGCTCGAAACTAATTGTAGCTGATGATGCAGAATGTGTGACTGTGTGTGTGTTAACGTGTACAGAATCTGGGAGAGTGTGCAGCAGATTCAGACTTTGGAGAATCTGAACAAACAAATGCCAAGCAGTGTAGCTGAGGGCTGGTTTTATGCTGCCTGCATGAACTCATTGCTCTATGCTGGTATGTGCTCTGTCAGTCATACACAGATCCATGATTATTACTTCTGTTACACGGGAACAGGGATGGGCAAAAATACATCAAACTCAAATTTGATACAAAAAAATTTAACACAAAATCTGCAACTTGAAATTACAGAAATACATTTTGTAAGACAGTCATCAAGTAAGACAGTCTACAGTCATCAAGTACACAGTATAGAAATACTGTTTTCTGTTTTAAATACATATATCAGATCCATTTATCAAAATACAGTCCATCCCTCTCCATGATCAAACCATACTACTTTAATTCTTAGTTATATTTCTGGATGAACAGTAAACTGACCTGAAAATAATCATCTGAAACCTGTTCTAACAAACAGTTTTGTTCTTGCCTGGTTCAGGATTTGCATTCAGACCATTTGAGGAATGTCTGGCTTTTGTAGAAGAGTCTCGGTCAGATGCGAACCTGGAAGCTGATAAGAGCTTGATGCTGCATCTCTACTCTGCACTGGCTCTGTGGTGGGAAATTACTCTGTCACACATATGACAGTATTTAGAATTGGACCAAAATACTGATTCTGTGTGTGTGTGTGTGTGTGTGTGTGGGTTCAGGTATGCACGGCTGGAGAATTGGGAGAAATTTGCAAGCTTCTTTGATAGGGCGTATGATGCATACGCTCAGATTCCAACCTCTATTGAGTCCATCAGTGGTGTGGTCATGCTCCTGGAGTGTAGCGTCCTACTTTACAGGAATCAACAGCGTGAAATGAACTTTCAAATAAGCAATACCATAAAGAGAACAAAAAAGGTTTGTAAAGCTTTAAAAATTGGAAAGCAGCAGAATGGATGCAAAAACAGACTTTCTTTGGAATGTAAAAAGAACCTGTAAAGAGAGTTTTTCAATCTTGGACCATATGTGATGAAGAAATATAGCATATGTGAAAATACCTTTAGTCTTATATACAGTGTTATACCTACTGCACTATATAAACATAAACATTTCCTTGATGGCTTCATACATGAAGTAACGTAGTATTTTCTCATGCAGCTCATTTCAGACCTCACACAACGATTTGGAACAAATCACATTCTCACCCAGCGTGTCCTGCACCTGAATGCTTACTTGCACCATCTGACTTTTAGCAAAACACTTGAGCAGGACCTCCTCAGGGAAGCTCTGTTGCGCTGTGAGAAACAGGGCAACCTTCTAGACCAGGCGTTGATCAGGCAGAGCCAGGTACACAAGCTCAAACATAAATATCATCACTGAATTCCTGTTACCAACTCTAAGAAGAATTACTGAAAACTGGGTGTATGGCATAGAAAAGTCATTACTAAATGAATTTGGTTTCTTCTCTTGTAGGCTGACTGGTCAGGCGCATGCAGCGACACTACAGTTGAGTGGTCTGTAGCTGTTCTGGACATGCCTAGTTGGGATGAAGCACTGATACTCCAACCTGAGCAGCTGCTTAAATATTGTTTCCGCTTGAAAAAAAAAGCAGATGGGATGCTGGGTTCCCATATATTAAAAAAAACATCTAAAAAAAAATCTATCAACCCCTAGGATGCATAGGTCCACTTACTTACTTACATTTGACACAATATGCCTACTATAAAATGTCATTGACATTCCCTTTGGACCTGAGTAACAGGGAACCATGACTGCCATTTAACACTAGAAGCGCCGAGCGCCGGTCATTTGACCGCAAGGGCCAAAAAAATATATATATCTTTGCACTCGATCAAATTCCAGGACCCTCCTTTCGTGACTTTTCCTAGGTTTGTGCATTTTATCACCCAGCACCCT
>JAQQZU010018955.1:0-15586 GCA_030068025.1 Parauchenoglanis punctatus | reverse complement strand
TTTTTATTTTTAATAAATTTGCAAAAACCTCAAGTAAACTTTTTTCATGTTGTCATTATGGGGTGTTTTGTGTAGAAGTCTGAGGAAAAAAATGAATTTAATCCATTTTGGAATAAGGCTGTAACATAACAAAATGTGGAAAAAGTGATCCTCTGTGAATACTTTCCGGATGCACTGTATATATATATATATATATATATACATGTATTTTATTTTATTTTTTTTAATCTTATGCGACCCACACTTTTACACTGCAAGGGTGCCATTTAAAACTGCTAAAGAGGTGTGCGTGATATTTAGTAGGACTAACTTCACAGCTTGAGCACAATTAAATGCTCAAAGCTCAAACACTACACCATACACCTACTCTCATGTTCATGACCCTTCACATAAGTCACACTGAAACAGGACAAAAGAATCATTGTGGGGAAAATGCAGCTACAATTTCACCAACACTCCATCCCACTAGGTTCATATCTGCAGTGTTTATTCTGTTTGAATTTAACTTTAGTGAATTGCAATGATTTCCTCTTCAGTGAGGTTTGTTTCTGCAGGTGAGAACATAGCTGTTACATTCAGGAGCAATAGTCGCTGTAGCACAGTTCAATTGCTGTGAGAAAGTGATTCAATTGTGAATCAACCCAAAATACAGAAAGTACAGCAAACAAGCCAAAAAATTATCCTTATTACGGCCTGTTGAAATATGATGTATTCTAGAGATTAGGACTGACTAAAAGAGAAAGGAAATACATACATCAAATGTTTTACACTGGTCATTTCTATAATTATCTACTGATATAATGCTCTTTTTTTATGCACACTTGGCAGAGTTTTGTATACTTTTTTTTCTGGCATAATTTTTGACCAATGAATGAAGGAGTTTTATGATTGTATTTCCAAACCTACACATCCCTCATGTTAACATGTAAACTCAGTTTATTCAAAGAGTATCCTGGCGAAGGTACCAAATCAGTATCCACAATCAGAATCCAAACACAGGCAAAGTTCAGTCAATCTACAAACAGCTTATCAAAGGCAGGACAAGTACACAGAATACAGAATAACATGAAACAGTACAAAACCAGGAATGCAAACATGAGATGCAAACGGCTTGGCAGTAGCAGACACACAAAGGTAGGCAAACTATTGCTTTGAAAATGCACATTGAAACACAGATGTATTTGTGTATGTGTTTATGGGTGTGGTGATAATTGGATACACCTGCATCAAATCTGAAATCCGGAGAGTTAAACCTTGTGAGTGAGCATTCATGGGAAATTGAGTTCATGTCAGAGTCAGTGGATGCACCCATGTTGTCTGCATGGGTGATCATAGGAAGTGGAGTCTACTATGGATGCAGGTGCGATGTGACATTTTGTTTGTTTGTTTGTTTTTTGATTCATTAAATTGCCTGCTGTCCGGAAACAAACCAAACCAAAATGCAAACAAAACAAAAGCATCAATTCTATTGTCGTTCAGACTCATGACACTACCTTGCAGAAAATGTATTTAATATTTCCCCAATCTATAACATGAGCACATCTGTATGAAGTCCTGATATCAGCTTTCTTAAGGGAACACAATAATTCATTAATTCAATAATTCATTATACTTAATAAATGACAACAGTGTTTCCTCTGGTCTCAGAAGCTTTAACACACAGGCACATACCACCATCTGACAGACACACACACAAACACACACACACACACACACACACACACTATCCTTGTCAGGACCATCCACTGACATAACGACTAATGCAGTTAATTAATGCTGTACCTGCACCTAAACCCAATCTAAACTTTAACCTCAGTAATAAAAATTTAACTTTTTTGGATACTCTAGTTTGTCTTATTTATAATAATAATAATAATAATAATAATAATAATAAACAATAAATATCCTCAGAAGACTAAAATTGTCTTTTCCTTGTGAGGACATTTGTGTTATGCTGGGTGATGAGGACAATGTGCAGTTTCAGTAGTTTAATAAAACACAAGGCATAAGTACAAAATAAACAGGCTAGGTAGAATCTAGGGACAGGTAAAGATCAAGTGATGGGCAAACAGGATATCACAGGCAGATCAAAATCACAAAACCAGAAAACTTAGCTAACAGTTGTAACAGGAGAGCAAAAACTACAAACAAGGCTTAGCAGATAGTGACTCCAAAAATGGATAAACTATTGCTTCACAAAGTTTGGGTTCAGCAGTGCTGTATATGTGTGTGTGTGTGTGTGTGTGTGTGTGTGTGTGTGTGTGTAAATTGAATGCACCTGTGTTCAATCAGAAGTCCGGTGATTCTGAACGTGGAAGGCCATGTTGTCAATGAATGAGTGCTCTTGGGAAACTGAGTTCTCTGATTGAACAGGTGCCGGCATGACAATTTGGTAATCATAAGGTATATAAACACACACACACACACACACACACACACACACACACACACACATTCTCACTCTTTATTCACAAATTTCGAAACTTGATTTCCCTTGGTCACAAAAGTGGAAAAAGAAAAAGTTCTTGTGGATGTGATATTTGACTATAGTGAATTAATGGTAATTGGGATCCTACCACTTGTTTTTTCCTTATCTCTGTTATGCAAAATAACACTGAACACCAACATTATTTGCATTGTAAATGTTCTTCTTCTCCTCTTTCTGTCTTCCTTATTATTATTATGTCTTCCTTCCTTATTATTATTATTATTATTATTATTATTATTATTATTATTATTATTATCACCATTATTATTATTATTATTATTATTATTAATAATAATAATAATAATAATAATAATAATAATAATAGCAGTAGTAGTCATATAAGACAAGGAAACAGTATTAATGTGATGAAAAGGAGCACCAGAGCAACACCACAGAATGTACTGTAAAAGAAGCTATAAATGTTGAATATATCACCAAAAACTGAACACTCTGGAACTGCACTCAAGGAATAAACACGCTTTTTCCAAAACATACTCTCTCAATTCTTGTGAAATTGCTAAAGAGGTATGCATGATGTGGAGTGTGCCTAATCTCTCAGCTTGAGCACATTTAGAAGTTCAAAAAACACACTGTTCACCTACTTTCACACTCATAACTTCTTGGAGAAGGCACAGTGACACAGGTCAAAAGAATCATTGTGTGAAAAGAGCAGCCCGAATCTTTTCAGAATTTTTTTTTTTTTTAAATGTCTCTTAGAAGGAATAAAATGCAGTACTGAGAATTTTCCAAATAGTGATTTTTTTTTTCAGCACAGTCAGTGGCTCATATTTAGTAAGTATGTGGTAATTACAATATTATTAATGGTGAGCACAACAATTCTAGTTGCTAATGTTAAAAGTAAAAGGGTTTGATATGACAAGTTTAAATCCCATCAGTGCTGCATCCATGCTCAGGAGCCAAGGGAGAAAAATTGGCCATGCTCTCTCGGTGGGAGCAATAGCATAGTGTAGCAGTGAAAAACACTCCATTTTAATCTTCACGTTTAGTTTATACCAGTGACTATATATACACATCAACTACCCATTATCTACTCGCATATTGAGGGTCACGGGGGAGCTGGAGCCAATCCCAGCTGACTTTGGATGAGAAGTGGGGTAGGTCACCTGGTAGCCAATTGACCTAATCTGCATGTCTTTGGGCTGTATAAGGAAATGGACGCACCCAGAGGAAACCCACATAGGCACAGGGAGGACATGCAGACTCCACACAGGAAGAACCCAGTCAGCCAACAGGTTTGAACCCAGAACCTTCTTGCTGTGAGGTAACATTGCTTATCACTGTATCACTGTGATTGTAAACACTGTGATCACTGTACCCCTGTGTATTACCAACTACCAACTGAGTATATACAGATAAACAGCAGTCAACATTTACCCAATACAACCTATTTTTTGAGCAAAAATATCACTGATCTCTATGATTTTCATCTAGTTCTGCCACCTATAGTAAGTGACCAAAAGAGAAGTATTTTTTTGTTGTTGTTTATTTGTTTGTTTTTACTTGCTTCATTTTGTTTTGTTTTTTATGCTCCACTCATTTTGTTGGTAGAGTTTTTTAAACGGGAGAGACTGGCTAATCTTGCCATGCTACTTAGTCTTAGCTAAGGTAATACAGTCAATAGTAAGTTGTTATGAAATTAAGCTAGTGTTAGCTGCTTTGATTTATGCCTTCGCTTCTTCACTCACATTGGTTGCTAGTTATAATATTAGTGCAACAAGCTAGCTTAGACATAAAAATGAGCAACAGTCCAGAAAACTGCAAAGAGTATTAGATGCATGTTGGAAAGTGCATGCGTATTCATGAGGCTCATCTGTGATGTCCAAAACTGTCATCAACCACGCCCTAATAAATAACATTAAATACATCCTTTAAAACAGAAAACAATATTGGGGGAGTGTGGCAATGTGGTGTGGTCAAGCTGCTGACATAGTCGAGGTCAGAGGTCAGAGCTAACGCATGATGATTCTCACCTGTGTCAAATCTAAGGCAATGACTTTCATGCAGACCGAAGAATTTATATTTGTAAGGTGCATATGGTGCATGGTGTGCTGTCGCATACAACACACCAGAATTTACTGCTTTCACACACAGACAAAATATTGTTTTGAAACTAATTTACAGGCGAAAAGAAACCTCATGTGATTAATTATAAACCAAGTGAATTCTCACTGAAAGCATTTCAAAAGTGCTTTAACTCAGAATTCAAAGCGAAAGTCCCACTGTGTGCTCAGGAATGAGGCACAAAAATAATATAATAGTGTTTAAATCCACAGGATTAGATGCAGAATTAAACTGGTATAATGAACTACAGCTGCTAAAGAGCCTCACACTTTATATATTTATATAAAAATAATATCGTGATAGTAGATTTTTGATTTTTACAGAGAAGAAAGAGTAGCCGGAAATGCGTAGGAAGAAATGTGATGCTGCCAAGAGGATCGATCACAGTTATTGCGATCTGCATCACAGAGATGTGTACATCAGGCTATAGCATAGGGTATACAGCTTTGGCATACCTTGTGGTGTAGATTCGATGCATAACTATAAATAGGTCTTTAACACCAATCTACTTATTTGTGTCTCTTTGCACAGCTGTGGAGCCTACTGCACACATGCCATGAACTTGAACTGTGAACTTGGAGGAGTGAAAGCCGCAAGTCTGTGATAGACCCTCTTTTGTTGATTTGTCCTTTGAGTTCTTGAAAGTGTGCTGAAAAGCATGAACTCACATACCAGGGACCTCATTTATCAACAATTTGCAGAAAAGGTTCTAAATTCTGTCTTATGAATAAAATTTAGATTACAAAAAATCTGTTTTTATCAAACGTGCGGACGCCAGTCATTCACAATTGTCAGACACAGCACCATTTGACTACATATGGTAACAAAACATACCTCTAAAAACCACATCAAAAACATTTTTTCCCTCGCTGGAATAATGGCAAAGAAAAGAAGCTAAGGTTAGGATTAAAGTTATGGAATCGTTAGCATGTTATTAGTTTCTCACCCCAACATATGTCCCAAATCATGGCATAAATCTATTAATATCAGTTTGGGACAGGTACCTACTCAGCAGCCACTTTGTGCTTACAGCAAACAGATCAGTGCGCTCTCTGAAAACTTCCTCCCTGTGGAGCGCATGGTTTACTAAATCTTCCAGTAATGCAAGATGAGCCACGTTACATTTTCAAACATCTGTTACAGATGTCTTTTGTAGATTTTGACACCAATTAGGCAATGTGTCTGTTTCTGACTAGACCAACTTACTGATTAAGTAATTATTAATCAAGGAAAATACAGAACATAAGCAAACGTTGAGATTGTTTAATGCATGATGTGACATTCTCAGTGCTTTCGATTTGCAGTTCCCCTGTTCTGCTACAGGATGCTGTGCATAAGCGTCATCAGAGCTGTGCTTATATTTATCCACATTCCTAAGTTTGTGTAGAAATGCTCATCTGTGCGTATGCACTATTGATAAATGAGGGCCCAGGGTTCTCGAGAGAGAAATCAATGGGCGGGGTTAAAATTTGTACTGTAGCTAGTCATTAGAGGACCTCAGAGATAGTTTGTCATCAGTTTTTCTTGTTCTGTTGCAACTTCCATCGATATATACAATCACTGGTTTACCTGTAAACTATGATTAAGCAATTTTTACTATAATATAGTTAGCTACATTCAGTAAACAGGCAAATAGCTGACACACACACACACACACACACACGCACAGACACACACACACACCACAGTTAATACATTGCACAAATATCAGGCTACCCAAAACAATGAATATATTGTAGTAACTTTTTAATGTGTTTTGCCAATAAGTGGGAAACAAAAGTTTGCCTCTCCACAATTCCAGGCCCCTGACATTCCTGAGATTAGCATGCAAAGCAAGATTGATTATAGCATGGAGCCTATCATGCACAATGTGACCTCAGTGAATAGTGTATGTGGGCGAATGGGCAAACCCTGGCAAATGTTGAGTAGGAAGATATTATCCCTAAAGCAGGACGGATGCACTGCTGAGGATGATAGCTGGACACAAAATGAAAAGGACTGGCACAGGCTAGTGTGGGGAGATTACCCATACTCTTCCTGTCTGCATCAACCTTTGGCATTTGCTTTGGATCACTGGGAAAACAACGTATCTGTGTGTCCAAAAAATATCACACACCTGAGCACACATATGCAGCCAGATTGTTTGGAAAAAGTTAGTAAGTTATGTATAATTATGGTCTGCAAATCCTTCTTCATATGCTGTACCGTATCCTGCTCCTTTGAATGCACACGCACTGTTGTTTACTGCAGAGGTCCCATAGTGTTATATTTACATAGTGTGGTTAAATCTACTACAGCAGTAACTAACATCTCTGGCAAGACATTCACTTACAACATTGTAAAACAGCATAGCATATGTTTTATTACACTAAGTGAGGTAGTAAAATATGTTTAGATAGATTTAAATTGTCCTTATTGCTAAGTAATATTTCCAGCACATCAGCAAAATATGACAGTATATTTATCATATTCTAGGCTTGAGGGAAAAAAGTGAGTGAGAGAGAGAGAGAGAGAGAGAGAGAGAGAATTGATTGACTATGCCATCAGATATTTTATTCCAGTTTTATCAAGAATGCTGAATGATGGATATTGTGTTCTACCTCCCTTATTCATTCATTCATTCATTCATTCATTTGCTCATTCACTGCGTGGTAGCATAGCAGGTAGCAGGTCTTTGACTCGATCCTGAACTCAGGTCTCAAGTTCTGTCCTGAACTCAGGATTGGCTGACTCTGTCTAGGATAGAGCGATTACTGAATGAATGAATGAATTAATTAATATATATCCCCACACACATGTTCTAGTGCACCAACACAGAGAAGCAGATTATCTCTCTGCATTATCATTTTGTCATTCAATAAACATGCACTCTCTTTATCTCTCTCTCCTTCTCTCTCTTTCGCTCTCTCTCTATCTCACTCACTCTGCCCCGTCATCCTGTTTACCCTGTTTCTCTCTCTTTCCCTATCCCTAACTCCCAAGACTCATCTGAACACCTGTACAAGACTGTCAGATGCACTTTCCACACTCCTACACTCTGCGGTGCACCAGTCATCTCTCATCACTTAGCACATATACTATCTCTTTCATATAGTGGCAATATTAACTCTTCTAAATCTGCCATGGTCAGTACACCACAGCTATGCACACACACACACACACACACACACACACACACACACACACACACACTCTCAAGGCCATTCTGTTTTACTGTTAAATCATTTAGTTGAATACAAGCATACACATTTTGTACCTTTATTATGTAGCTTTTAACTTAGAAAATTGAATATAGTGTACATTCAAAGCTTTAATCTAAAATGTACACGAAGTCCAATTATGTACCTTAAATCATTTTTAAAGGTGCACTATGTCAACATTTTCAAGTGAAAAACTTAAGGTACAAAAGATAGCAGAATCAGCTCAATAATAAGAAAAGTACCTCATGGTTTCCAGGATTTTTAATGTTGCTACAGTGGTGGAATTCACAGCCTACCAATTTTATAGTCATTAAATTTATGATTGAATTTTATTAAGCCAGTTTCTCTGATCACCTGAATTCAGCTTAATCCCAACTTCTATAAATCAAAAATCAATAGGCCTTCTGCTTGACAACTTGTATCTGTTAATAAAAACTAGCAACTGCCTTCATCCCTATGACATTTTTTGAGAACATCTGCTTTAGATAATCCTAATCTCATTCACTTTACAGCAAAGAGCACTACAAAATATCAACAACTAAGCCTGCACTCTCCAGAGTCTGCTAGACAAGGCCAGACAAAGTAAGGACTCCATGATTCCCCTGTTAATTTAAAATTAGCACCTATCCATGACATTTTAAGAGTACTTGCTAGATATTTCTCTGTGCAGGTTACTGTGATTAGTCCCTCCAATTCTGCCTCACTGCTGAGCTTAGATATTCAAATGTAACATTTTAAACATTGTACATTTACAAATATTATGCATTACTTTATATACAGCAAAATCTGGCTGCAGACATACAGTTTCAGACTTAATTAATAGAGTTTCACCCATTCATTTATATTCTGCATCTGCTTTATCATGGTCTGGGCTTTGGTGTGTCCAGAGCCTATCCTGGGCACAAAGAAGGAATAAACCTCATTGGGATGCCAGTCCATTACAGAGCACCAACCACACATACACACACACACACACACACACACACACACACATTACTTGATTGAATTATGTAAAGTAAGTGTGATCAAATCATAAAGTATTAATGTAAACATTATGAAATCTCATGAGAATGCTGGCACTGAAAGGAATTATAATTATAGACTTTATTTAATGCAGTTTGAACTTGTGCAGTAGTATAGTGCAGTGGTAATGTGGATTTTGCTGAATAGCAGTGATCTGAGTTTGAGCTTTAGTTCAGGTGAGAGCAAGTTCAATTTTATTCAGGGCTTTGAAAATTCATAATCATGTCATGCTGGATGTACAAAAACATAATGTAACACAATTCAATTACATAGGACCAATGTACACATTTGAAGTAAGTCAATTCAATTAGGGTTTTTTTTTCAGTAAACCCAATGGAAACCCACACAGACCCATGGGATAAAATGGGGATTTAGAAAATAGAACAAAACTCACTCATAAAATCAGGGATTATTTCTGCATTGATATAAGCAGTGTTCAGTCAAGTCAAGAACGATAATGAGGCTTTTGTTTGTTCACTGCCTGACATTTATGTCAGAACAAGAGAGAGAGACTAATGTGGATGATGTTTAAGTGATTAGCTTGTTTAACATGATAAACTTATAATAAATCTCTCAATTATGTTGCTTCCTATAGATACAAATGTAGAGGTGGACATTGTTTACATGTTTATTTTTCATAACCTTTAAGCTTAATATCATCTTAACTGAGATCATTTGGAGTTCACAACAGAGTAATTAAGGATAAATAAATGTGAAAATGTATAATTGTAATATTCTAATAATATTTTCAAATATACAAAAAAATGCTAGATCTTTACTTCTGGTTGAGATGCAAACTAGATATGTGATTCAATTAAGGACAACATGTAGTTGACACTCTCCTGTGTTTGCGTGGGAATGAATATGTAGGTGGCAGGCTAGGGACAACTCAAAACAGCTTTTAGTATCATTTTTTTCTTCCAGGCTGTTTTCAGTGCTTTTTGGCTTAGGGTCTCCCCCTGAGACACGGCAACATAAACTCACAGTAAAGAATAGTTCAGCTCACCTCTCTCATATTGTTCTCATCTCTCTCCCCTCCATTCATAAACTGACACTCGACCATACTCCTGCCTCCACATAAGTATTCAGACTTTCATAGTGGTAGTGAAGGGTCACCACATAAATGCTGATCGAATATTCAAAATGAGTTTTCCAACATTGAAAAACAAATCGTTCCTTTATTGATGGTGGTAGTGAAGAGAACACGAATTTGCTCTGTGTACAAAGTTCAGGATTAAAATAACACGTAACATATAAATTACATGCTGTCTTCACACAAAGACACACACACAGACACACACACACACACACACATTGGTATTTATGTCTTTGTCGGGACCTACCATTAATATCTATGGGCATAAATCTAACCCTAATTATGACAACCCTAACCCAAACCTAACCTTAACCATGAGTAACCAAACAAAACAAAAAAAACTTTTTCCCAGTCACCACAAAATTACAAAATAATACGTTTTTATCACATTGTGAGGACATGTGGTCCCCACAGTGTAATATAAACATGGCACACGCACACACACACACACACACACACACACACACACACACACACACACACGGCCCAGGGGGAATAGACAGGTCTGTGGACTGCAGAAGACAATTACCCTTTGATCAGCTTTCTCTTTAATGACACTCCCAAACCTGTGTCCTTTCGTCTTACTACAGCACATAGTTGTACAGACACACACACACACACACACACACAAAGAAAGAGAGAGAGAGAGAGAGAGAGAGAGAGAGAGAGCAGTGTTGCTGAGTGTAACCTGTTTGCTACTTTGCTAGATAACCCCTGGGAGCATAAACCTTCTTCTTTTTTTTTCTTTCCTTAATTTTATGATAACTTTTTAACACCATTGTGTAGATTATATTACTAAAGACCCACATTACATAAGCAGGTACACAGACATAGACATATGCTGAGTTAAAAAGATTAGGATCAGGTGCATGTTTGATCTGTGTAGTCCATATGCACTAAGCAGAGACATGTATAAAAGACGTCCTTTAAATGTCTTTGTCAGAGGTTCAAAAGCAGTTCTCTCAGGGCCCAGAATGAAAGTTATTATGATGTCTTTTGATGTCCACAGGAACATCTTTAGGTTCAAAATGAATTTTAATGGCATTATTATAGCCACCGTTTCAGCTAGACTCTATTTTAATCAACTTCACAGTTGATAGCAAGTGCAATGGCATTTCAAATGAAATAAGAAAAAAATCCACATGCCCACCTCCCTTAAAATCAGCTTTATTGAATGTAATCCAACTGTGGGTTACACGTCATTCAACTCCATCTCTCACGTCCTCCTTGCTTCATGCTTCAGCTGCATTAAATTTTTATTATAGCCTCCATAACAACTTCATGCAATTCATTTTCATGAATTTTAAGTAGATAACTACAGACTCAAAATAAACTTAATTAATAAACTTTGTCTATGGGCATGCCAACTGTATATATATTTCAACATTAATTCAAGTGGTTTAACAAAAATATTACCATAACTGTTTAGGAATTACAACCACTTTTTTACGTAGTCCCTCTATTTTCACAGGCTCAAAAGTAATTGGACAAACTAACACAGCTATACATATAAGAATAATTTTTAATACTTGGATACAAGTCCTTTGCAGTCACTGACTATTTGAAGTCTGGAACCCATGGACATCACCAAATGTGGAGTTTCCTCCCTTAAGATGCTTTGCCAGGCCTTTACTGTAGCCACCTTCCGTTGCTTCCTGTTTGTGGGTATTTCTGCTTTCAGTTTTGTCTTCAACCTTTTGTCACTTGTGACTCAGACAATTAATTACATTCTATTTATTTGCCTTAAGAAGCCCTTGGGATGCTTTTACATAACATTTTGGGTCATTATCCATCTGTACCATGAAGTGCTGTCCTGTCAGTTTTGCATTTGACTGAATCTGAACAGAAAGTATAGCTCTATGCATTTCAAAATTCATCCTGTTACTTCCATCAGCAGTCACATCATCAAAAAACACCAGTGATCCAGTTCCATGGCAATCACACCTGCCCATGTCCACCATGTTTGAAATGCTTCAGCAGAGTCCACAGAAATTCAAGTGTAAGTTGTCTTAGGACGAGTTGATAGTGAGTACATTGATAACAAATTGAAACTGCCTTGAATGATCCAATACATTGTGAATCTCTTTGCTGACATGGACAGTGTTTCTTGCTTATGTCCTTTGGTTTTGTTCTGGGATGCTATCCATCCTAATATACATGTCATTTTGTTTATAGTTATTTGTTATTTAGTTTGACCCTTCATTTTTCCCTATACTATCAGATTTATTCATTTTGATTTATGTCTGCCTTATTTTTTCACCCTTGTCTATGCTAGTTTTTTTTTTTTATATTCATCCTAAATTCTGCAATGTATTTCAGCTTGAGTATAAGAAAGGCTCTTTATAAATAAAAAAATACTGCTACTACCACTACTACTACTACCACAATTACTACTACTACTACTACTACTACTACTACTACTACTAATAATAATAATAATAACAATGAGAAGATAAATACAAATTAATATCAAATAAATATCAAATTACTCAAAGTATTGTCCATGTTACTGGCATCATGGCTTATTCATGTTTCTGCTGTCAAAACTAAACACAATATTATTTGCAAATAATAGTGAAAAGTTAATATTAATACCCAGTTCAAGGTTTTGACTTCAAGCAAGGGCTAAACAGCTAAACGAAATGCTGATCTTAAAGCATGAGCTCTGATTTTTCAATTTATGGGAAATACTGACCCCATGAAACTTGTAAAATGATTTATAAACACACTATTGCAAGAAGAACTTTTCTCCCTGTCTATTTCAATTACAAAAAAGGAAAAAAAAATTAGAATACAGTGCAACTTGTTATTTCTGTAAATAAGCAATACAATATTAAGTAAATGTTGATTACATCAACTACCCAGCAACTCTGCTCCCATTTAGTTACCATAAATTTACAAGACCTTTGTACATTACTTTTGAACATTGTATACTCAGGCCAACATTCCAGGTATCCCACACTTATACCCTTAAATCTGTAAAGGCTGTTGCTTTCAGCAAGTGCAGTGGGCTTCCTATGACTTTTATTTTTAGCTATCATTACTAGCTCTCTAACAACATTCTGGCTACAATAATGAGATTTAGGGGAAGCAGTGCTAAAAACACCAGTGATTCTACTGGGATAAATTCCCATATGTCCTAGATCACTACTCAAATGAGGATCCCTATTTTTATACATTAATAAGAATTCATTGGCAAAGACAACAATTTAAGCTGCTGTCCTGGCTTTGTGCTCATCTATGTAGGCTGCACTTTCAAACTAAATTGTGTAGATTTTCAAAAGTGCATAAACGCACAGCAGTAGTCATCCTTCATCGTTGTAAAATGTTTCCTTTTGGCTGAAGCTAGAATGACAAAAGTCTCTTGGGTTACTATAAAAGCACACTCAGCTAAAACAAAGTTTACATGGAAATGCCACAGCCCATATCTTCATTGGTACATCTCTTTCATTAAATCTAGTCAATGGTCCAGACATATCTGATACAGTAAAGAAATGTGATGATTATGGCAAAGTCATTTTATTAAAATCAAAGGAAAATGTAATCACTTCAATGAGGCAGCTTTTGGCTTAGCATGAGTGAGAAGAAAATAAACATACTCTCTCTTTTCTAAAAATATGTGTGTTTTAAAAATGTTCTACTTAATTAAATTGCTGATGAGGGAAGTATTAAAGCAAGTTCCCCATCTAATTGTACTTGTTAAGTTTATGATGAATGAGGCCAGGATCAATCGGCAACGCTTGCATGGATATCAGAGACGAAGCTTTTGCCCCTTTGCTTCAGACTTCACCTCTTCTGTGAGAAACCTGCTTTATTTATACTTTCAGCCAATTTATGTACAAGTTAGAAAGATGTACCTTTGAAATTCATTTATTAGACCAAACAGTTCCAGTCATGCATGCATCTTAAAAATAATAAAGGACACATAAATTCAAAACATGTGAAACATCTACAAGACATGGTCTAGGAAGCAGCTCCAATGAATTGGGAAAAAAGTGCTTTTTCATTTCTGTGTATGCACATAATAAATTGATAAACATTCCAGAAAAAAAAGACAACAGTGTCAAGCTTCTTGATTTGCATCTCCCCTATTCATAGCTGTAACATCTGTGAGAGAGAAAAACAGACAGCTTGGCTAGAGTATATATAAATTATTTATTGTACTTTTAGTCTGTGTTATTTTTCTCTTGGTAAGATTTCAGAAATCTGAGTAGTGTGTGTGTGTGTGTGTGTGTGTGTGTGTGTGTGTGTGTGTGTGTGTGTGTTGTGCTTCGCTAAACTGGTGTGTAATATCATGTCATATCATAATGGAACCCCTACCACTTTCCTGCCTAAACTAAATGCAATGCTTGCTAGCATTTTCCTTCTAGACTGTGTTAACATTGATGCTGTGTTGAAGATGGTTTGGTGCCTTCCCAAATAATACTGCATGATATGCAAGTTTGGCGTCTCATGGATGTGAATATCTTGCTTTTATTTTAACCACCGTGTTCTTGGTTATCAGCCTTCACTCTTCGCTTGGTCTGGGGAACTGTTGAAGGTTTCTGCAGCTGATGCGTGGTTAAGCAGGAGTGAGAAGACCACATACATTTGACTATAAAGAGCACAGTGTCAGAATATCCTGTCAAATTAATGACGACACCCTCATCCACACCCAAGTCGTGACCACATAGTCTGGCTATCCACCAAAGACCTACGTCTGAAACTTCTATCAAGTAAGTTATGTCCTAGATGCATTGGACCTTTCAAAATCTTCAGACAAATTAATCCAGTTTGTTATAGATTAGTTACTTCCATCATACAGAATCACTCCCACATTCCACGTAACTCTTTTAAAAACCCATTCTCTCTGACTCGAGCTTCCCCGGAGATCTAGCACAATTTCTGACCTCCATTTCCTGTTCACTTTTTCATTTCAAGTACATAAGCTCACAATTTTAGTATCACATTGCAAAGTCTTGCCAATCAAATAGTTCTGAGCCTTGTTTAACTCTGATAGCTGTATATATGCATGACCAGTCATGTTTTTAGCCTTGCCTGCTCTACAGTTTTGTATAACGGATTGTGTTTTGATACAGTTAATAAAGCCTTCCTGCACATGGATCCTAAACTATTTAGATGATACCAATGAGGGTTTGGCAATGAATTTACAATTTAGTGTTGCAATTCATGTTCACAAGTAATAAGATTGGCCCGCTACCTCATTTGTTTTTATGGAAAGATACTTTTGGTGTTGTAACTTTAAGCTCATTCAGTAAAATCATTCTAAGCCTTAAATTTTCTTTGAGATTTTCAAAAGTGCCTGACTACACCCTAAAGGATTCCTGCTCAAGCCTAAGTACCACCATCTGGGGACTGAATAAACCATAGAATTTCTAATAATAGCAGCTGTTATCCTAGTATAAATTCCAGGCATCAATGGACCATTTGTAATCAAATAAGAAAATTGATTTGAATTGAAAATCATTTAAATAAATAATAATAATAAAAAAAGTAATTTTAAGGTTTAATCACACTTACCATTATACCATTATCCATCAGTCTGGTGGCAGGTTGCAACTGGCTGAATGGAAATGAGGGTAAGCCTATACTCTTCGGGAAAAAAAAAAGAGAGGCAATGGTTATATACTCAGCAAAAAAAGAAACGTCCCTTTTTCAGGACTGTGTATTTCAACAATAATGTTGTAAAAATCCAAA
>JAQQZU010018924.1:0-15587 GCA_030068025.1 Parauchenoglanis punctatus | reverse complement strand
ACCCTGGGTGACCCGGGGATCGAACCCAGGACCTTCTTGCTGTGAGGCGACAGTGCTAACCACCGCACCACCGTGCTACCCGGTCAGCCAGCATACATCACTAAAAAAGATCTTGGTCCCTAGATGTCAGAGACGTAGTATGCCCAAGTGGGATACAGTCCTGAGGAGAGAAGCTCATTTCCAGGTCACAACATGCCTGACCATATGCTCATTAGAGTTTCATGCCAGGCTTCCCCACACCATTTCCTAGATGGAGGATGACAGCACACACACAGTCAGTTTCCAGAGGGAATTCACCAGGGTGTATTCATTGCCAACCTCACTGAAATAATGAAGTGTGTTTCCCAGGATCCTCAACAAATTACATAATCACCTGCTTCAGTCAATAACACAAAGTCCATTTTCCATGATCCGTAACCAGCTAATGAATTTCAGACCACTTCAACTGATTCATCACATGAGTCATATCCCTATTCATAGTCCCATGAGATTATTCATTATACACACCTGTCCTGTTCCCAGTCACATAAATCTCTTGAAATAAGCATGGAATTCAGTATGTAATCTCACGCCGGTTTATTGCCAGTGACAATTCCAAGGATTGTTCTGGTTGACATTCTGGTGTTCTGTGTTTTCTGGGTGTTCTGTGTTTCCTGATTGCCTGGCTCATTTGCATTTCACCAAGTTTGCCTGAACTTGTTGGTCTGCATGCTTGACCAGGAACCATCAGGAACCATCTCCTCACAGATATACATGTGCAAGACTAATAAACCTGTGGTAATCACGGTAAAGGATTTGGTGCCGATTGTAAGTATGCATGTGACAGTGTGATGGAGTAATTAGACAGAATGTGTCTGTTAACAGAGTGTGCCTTAAATCAATTGACACAATCTTTCACTCTCAACCTTTCTCCAATAATGAGTCTCTCTCCCACTTCTCCTTTTTATTAACAGAGCTAAATGCTCTCTGTCACTGTCTGTCACACCAACTCCAATTCTCTCTCCCTCTTTCATCTAATGTAGAAGTCTGAAGTCTGAAGACAGGTGATTGAGTTCCAGTCATGGAGAAAACACTCTTGCTTGCTTAAGCATGTAAGTGGCTTTAATTTTTAAAGGCATACTGTCACATCCTCTCAAACCAACCCCTTAACACCTGATTTATTCTGTAATATCTATCACCTGAAACACTATGTTGTACAGGCTTGTAAAGGCTGTTCAACATAGTGTTTCAGGTGGTAGATATTATCAGATGTTAATGTGGTAGATATTATAGAATAAATTTCTCTCTCTTCAGAGCAGCAGAGAGACTGATACAAACACATAACAATGATTATCCTGCAATCAAGGACTAAATATAACTGCCTTTAATTAGCTTTGAATTACTGGAATATGATACAGTCCATAGTAATGAGAGCTTGATAATACCCAGAGATAATACTCAATTTCTTTGTTTTGGTCACTGGGGGTTAAGGAACTGATGTCTGCTTCAGATATCTGTAATATAAAAAAGCTCTATAAAACTATTCTATTCTATTCTATTCTATTCTATTCTATTCTGTCTTTAGCCGGCCAACTCTTGTTTCAAACATCCTACACTAGGACTTTTTGAAAAATAATTCCATCTAAATAAAAAGATAGCTACTCCCTACTTTGGTGTCTACTAGTTACAGTCCTATGCACAACAATGTAGTGTAGTCAGCCATTTCTCTTCCAAAAGTTGTAGGAATTAGGATGAGTTTGAGTGAGAGTGACTACAATAAATTTTATACAAATTGCCAACAAAAGCCATGAATTCTATCCCAACCCCCTTTTCCCTAATCTTAACAGTTTGTAGCTTTTAACATAACTAAATTATCATGCATTTTTACATGGGATGTTGTAGTGGGACCGCCAACTGAACTGTAAGTTTGCTGCTGGTGATCTTTTAATTACATTAATTTGTTCCTCCCACTTAAGAATATTCACATAAAAGAAGTTGACAAAACCTCACAGTTTTTACAGTTGCAGTCCAAAGTTTGCATAGAGTCATCATGGACATGAAAGACCAGGGTTATAGCAATATTGGGCTTTCTATGAAATGATTGTATATAACATACATCTTTAATATAGAAATCAAGAATTTGGTAAGCACATTTTATTTATTTTCTGAAATCAAACCATGGTCAAAATTATACATACAGGGTTAAAAATATATGTACACCCATTTAATTTATTAATTCAGTGGTGCTGAAAGTTCAAAGAAAGCTTTTTACTTACCAAGGCCAAGGATTCTTAACTTCCTGTTATTGATCATGGTTGACTACAGCTCGTAGCTTCTTTATACACAACATAAAAAGGGTTTGTTTGACAAGTACAAGTTAATGAGAGGTGTAGCAACTTTGCCAAGGTTTGGAAGAAGACCAAAACTGTAACCTTCAGCTGAGAGGAACAACCGAGGAACCATCAAGGCACAGGCCTGTCATGAATTGGAAGCTGCTGGAACACTGTGAAGTTTTCACTGTCAAGTGAGTTTTACCATCACCATGGACTGAGAGGCTGCAATCCAAGGATAAGCCCCGGCTTGAAAATCCACACCTTCAAGCTCGACTAAAGTTTGCAGCTGACCACATGGACTAAGAAAAAGCCTTCTGGAGGAAAGTTTTAGGGTCAGATAAGACAAATATTGTTTGCCACAATGAGCAGAGGTACAGTCGCTCCACTGTAGCAGCTGTTAAGCATGGTGGTGGTAGCATCACGCTCTGGGGCTGTTTTGTTGCCAGTGGAACTGGTGCATTGCACAGTGGATGAAATAATGAAGAACCTCAGAATTCTTCAGCAGAATCTCAAACCATCAGCTAGACATTAGTAACTTGGACACAATTGGGACTTCAAACAGGACAGTGACCCCAAACACACATCAGAGCTGGTCGTGGAATGGATAAAGCAGGCTAATATTAAGCTTAACACAAGTCCTGACTTCAACCCTATTGAAAATATGTGGACTGTGATTAAAAGTCAGATCATTACCAGGAAACCAACAAATATAACTCTACCAATTCTGTCAAGAAGAGTGGTCAAATATCCAACCAGAATTCTGCCAAAAGCTTGTTGATGGCTACCAAGAGTATCTAGTCAAGGTGAAAACCATTAAAGGACATTTAACTAAATATTACTTGTGCTGTATGGATAATTTTGGAATCTGTTCCTCTCTCTAGAAACCCTTGTTAATACTGATTGAGCTTGTTAAGTTGCCTTCCATGCACTGCTCAGATCACAGTCAGCCCTCTGGGAGCCCTATGACTACAGACAAGTGACAAATTAAAGGGAAAAAAATTATTAGTATATGTTGTAAGATGTTTGACAAGCCTAAGCCACCAGAACAATTTTAATGTGCTTTGGCATTGAATCTACAAGTGTCAGCATGTCAGGAGTGTGGGCTGTGGCTGGACACATGGGCAGGTAGGAGTTGTCAGTAAGTGCAAACTATGTTCATTTACACATGAAATGGTACAGAAACTGCAGGTAAATCCATGGCAATCCTGCGGTGTCCCGGGTTCTGTCAGGAGTGTGGGGTGTGTGGCTGGACACA
Organism: Parauchenoglanis punctatus; assembly: GCA_030068025.1. NCBI lineage: Eukaryota > Metazoa > Chordata > Actinopteri > Siluriformes > Auchenoglanididae > Parauchenoglanis > Parauchenoglanis punctatus. The sequence goes on along the minus strand of JAQQZU010018924.1, from coordinate 12,020 downwards.
TGCTGAATTTGGTTGGATTTAGGATGAGTTTATGACCATCATGCCCACCCTGTTCCCACAGCAATGGGAGCAGCCTGAACTATATGGTGGGGTAAGGGAAGACCCGTGTGTGTTTTTGCTTCACTGTTGTTTGTTTTAGGAGAGCTGGGTGGAGCCTCGGCCTTCAGACCTCATCTGGGTGAGGTGCATGATTGTCTCAGCGGACCTGCATACATGTTTGCCAAGAACATCATCACTTTGGAGATGGCAGTAAATGCAAACTATGTTTATTTACACATGAAGGCAATGGTACAGAAACACCAGACAAACTCACAATCCAAAAAACAGAAAAAAAGTCTGGCGATAAACAAACACAGTGGTGCAGGCAAAACAGGAAAACACACGAGAATTCAAGGCTTGGCAATAGCAGATACAGAGGCTAAACTAATGCTTCATGAAGTAAATGTGACACTGAGAGTCCTTTTAAACTGTTTGTGCATGTGTGTGTATGAATTGGATTCACATGCATCCAATTGAGAGTCACGTGACACAGAGTCTGGGAATGCGTGTCATTCATGTTGGCTGGGAGTATACTGGGAACTGGAGTCCATAGTAATGGTTTGCGGCATAATGCGGAAGTGTGTGTTGCCAGAGTTCACAGAGCGTGCTGTGCATACAGCAAGGGACAGATCATGACACTGGAACTGTACTGGAGGAATGAGCACAATTCTGTCAAAAGATACTCCTTCAGTTGTAGGTCCAAAATCTCCCACAGGTTTTGTTGATGGCTGGTGAAATTGTAATCCTTGAAGAGAACACTCCTATCCACATAGAGATGTTTCATTATAGGGTAAACGTAATAAGTCAGAATAACTTTATTTTGATTTGCATTGATTCCTGCTTCTTAGGGTAAAAATAAGGACAGCGGTAGCTCAGTGGTTAAGACATTGGACTAGTGATCAGAAGGTTGTAAGTTCAAATCCCAGTGCTGTCAAGCTATCGCTGATGGGCCCTTGAGCAAGGCCCTTAACCCACAACTGCTCACTTGTATAAATGAGATATATGTAAGTCGCTCTGGATAAGGGCGTCTGCCAAATGACATAAATGTAAATCAACCCAATGATGCCAGGAAAAAGCCCAGTCTGCAGAGTATTTGGAGGGCTGCAAACTGAATGTAAAAGTGGGATGTCATTTTTTTTTTTTTTTTTTTTACAGCAGATTGGCCTTCTTATAGACCTCCTCACACTTCTGTATTACAAGAGTGAAAGCATAAGTAGTAGTGTTTCAAAACTTCCAGTGAGATTATGATCAATTCCAGTAAATTCAGTGTGCAGTTACAGCATTGTCCATAAATTCACAAATACTATAATTATAGTAAACTATAAAAAATAATATAGCAAATACTATAATATAAGTTATAGTTATAACTTTCTCACTAATGCTTAAAGTAATGAAACGTGTTTAATTCTTTGTGCTATTTGTTGGAATAATCAGACAATGCCAAGCAAACCGTGTCTCTCCGGTGGGTCCTGGGTCTGTTCTGGGGTCTCTGTCCATGTTAGGGACAGCCCATGAAACTCCTCATTGAGAGAAAGCCTAATAATATTGCAGAGGAACCACTGCTCATATTTGTGATCTTATTATTTCAGGCACTACCCACAGCTTGTGACCACAGGGATATAAATTGACTGAAAGCATCATGAACAAACTAAGCTCCTGCTTCACCACCAGAGACTGCTACAGAAAATGTAACACTGCTGCCACTGACCTGATCTATTTATCTTATGCTTTCTTTTTCCATCACTCATGAATAAGATCCTTAAGAGAAAAAGATAATTATACTCCTCTGCCTGGGGCAAGGCAAGGCCTTAGCTGAAGAGAACTGTGGCCTCGAAAAATCAGAGTTGCTGACTTCACTCTCAGCAGCAAAATGTTCAAGTATGAGTCAATGTGTTCAGTTTCGATCAGTTTAGTCATCTGAGATGCCACATCATACTGGACACCTCTCCAATCTTGGCTGTGTCTTCATATAATGTCCACAAAAACCGCAAACAGGAGTGAAGACAAAACACATCTATAATTGAAACACCCATTGATTGATCCCAGTTTGCCAGTCCAAGAATACTGCCCCAGATCTCCATCCAACATTCAAGAAATTTGTTAACCAAATTTCAGCCCAAACTTTGTCCAGTGCCTTCAACAACTCCTGGCTTAATTTTGTCCAGATGGTCTCCAAAACACCACATTTATCTGGCGGTGCCTCCTGAAGCATGGCATTGGGTTAAGGTACCAAGACAGGCACCAACAGCCTTCATTCCACAGCTTCATACATATACCTTTAAGAACTTGAGGACTTGAACATGGTCCATTCAGATTCAGAATCCCCAACCTGACTTGGGAGAAGTCTTTTTAAAGGTGAGAGATAAAATTGTCTTTGACAAGTTGTCTGTGATGTGGATGTGCCCTCATTGATGCTGTAGAGATAGCGGTGGGCAACATCATTCAGGATTGCTGACTGTTGGCCCTGTTCAGTCTAAATATCACTTGAATTGAATATTTCCAGCAATGCGAAGTACGCAAAAAGTCACAAGATGCAATACAATATGCTACGGTCAAGGGAAATTCCAGAACAGATGAGCAAAAAAAGTTATTGAAATTTACCAGCATGGAAAGGGTAACAAAACCATTCCTAAGACTCTGGGACTCCAGCAAACCACAGTGAGAGCCATTATCTCCAAATGGAGAAAACTCAGAATCTTCTCAGAAGTGGCCAGCCTAGCAAAATTCCCCCAAGAGTGCATCAATTCATCAAGGAAGTCACAAAAAGCCAGACGTACATCTCAGGAACTGCAGGCCTTGCTTGCCTCCTATAAGATGATTCATTTTTCCACCATCAGAAAGAATCTGGGCAAAAATTGTATTGATGTGAGAGTTGCATAGTGAAAATCTCTGCATACCAAGAACTTAAAGGCTCAGCCCACATCTGTCAACCAACACCCAAGCCTTTTGTTATGATGTTCTGTGTACTGATTCAAAAGTGGATCTCGAACGTGAACCTTTTTTGGAGAACATAGGTCCAGTTACATCTGGCATAAAGCAAACACAGCATTCCACAATAAGACCATCACACCAACAGATGAACATGGTGGTATAGTGACAGTGTGCAAACTGTGAGCATTTGTCCATACCTTTCTGCCCCTTGTTTACCACTTTACATAATTTTCCACATTCACCTAATTTACCTCCTCTTACATACAAACTTAACATGCTCACTAATGCTATAATACACAATATAATTGCTCACACACATTCTTTTTTACTACTTAAACCCCATTTACATACCATTGCCCTCTCAAACAAATACCACACACACACACACACACACACACACACACACACACACACGCAGAGGCAGGCATTTAACCCATTTTCCCACAGGATTCACAGAGAAAGTGTTCTGAAAATCTGTTTGTATAATCTGCAGATGTGATTTTGGGCTTCAGTGCCACATTGATTCAGACTTAAAGGCTGCCACAACTGCTTTATTTATCACTCAGCTGTGCTTTAATGCTTTCAACAGGGCTTTAATTAAGATGTAGTTGTTTAATTAGCAGTATATAAGGATATGGAGGCTGGAACATACTAGAGCATGCACTGCATGGGTGTTTAAATAACTTTCTGTTGTAATTCTGCTGAGACATGGTTCTGGATTTCTACTTAAATGTTTTTTTGCAGGTTAAAAGGCTTCTATTGTAAAAAAAAAAAAAAAAAAATCATGTTTCTGAAATAAAAGACCGCAATATAGTTTGCAAAAATAGTTTAAGTTCAAAAATATACCTCTCACCCCCCAGTTCATAAGGATGATTTATGGAAACTATGCTGTAACTTGTGTTACCTGCTGGCTCTTCCTTTTAGTTATGCTGTCATAGCTAGCCTTGCTGGAGTTCCTGCTTGTACTCAGCACGCGATATACTCTGTTCCTTACCGTTAGGTGACCATGACCATACCTAACAATCTGCTTTTTCTCTCTCCCTCTCTCCCTCTCTCTCTGTCTGTCTGTCTGTCTGTCGAGCTGCACCTGCTACTCCTGAGACTCCAGTGATCCTGACCCCTTCTGCTTTCCAGACCTGACTGATCCATCCTGGTGTCCTACTCCTGGTTGGAGTCATCACTTGGAAACCACTTGCTCCTGTTGAGGATGGCACCATATGTACTGCCTCAACACACACCTAGAACTGTGAAGATGGCGTTGTACTGCTGTTGACATGAGTGGTTCTGCTACAATGCCAGAGGACTCAAATTACCACAAACAGTCAAGGTTGTAAATTCATAAGTTTATATTCAGAATTTATATAATTCTGTGAAGCTGCTTTGTAACAATGTCTGTTGTTAAAAGGTTTGGGGCTGCGTAGCTGAGTGCCCATGCTGACTCCTGGCACCACCAAAAGGGCCTACAATGGGCACGTGAGCATCCGAACTGGATCCCTTTAATCGATTAAATTAAAGTTACTGATTCTCAACTGGTTTAATTTTTTAACAAAATAAAACAGGTAATTATAAATAAATTAATTAAATATAAATAAATAAATACACTTTGAAGAAAACGAGATGATGTAGGAATAACAGAAGTACATTCATGTAATGCCTGTAATCAAAATGCTATTGATTTATTTGCAAAAATAAAGAAAATCTCTTAACTTAAAAACACAATAGTTGCAGTTTCTGTAGTTGATCTGAACAATAGACTATATCATAGTGCATTTGGTTTTACAACTCCTACAGTCAAAATGTTGTTGTATTTTTTTTTCTTTTTTTGCAAAATAATTTTTTTTTTAATCTAAAAAACTGAATGTTAAAAATCTGTTTGTGATTGGTAGACTGTATCATAGTGCATTTAGTTTTATATGCTACAGTCAAGAAGTTCTTGAATTTGAATTATTTTTCTTTTCCCCCAACTAAAATAAATATTTAAAAAACTGAAGTTTTAAAATCTGTCTGATGCAGTTGATAACAATAGACTGTTTCATAGTGCATTTGGTACAACTCCTGCAATAAAGCTCTGGACCTGTATGATGACGTTGATTCATATTTGCATTTCAGATTTTAGTGCACAGACATTCAGAGAATAACAGACATCCTTTCCATTGACTTAAAGCACAAAATGGGTGCTTGGTTACTAATGGTCCACTTCTAAGAAAACCAATGTGGCAATTATGAGTCATGGTTATAACGGCACCTATTACCTAATTAGGTATACTTCAGTTTGAGGTATGGTTTATATGGGTTCTTTGAGTTTACCACAAAATTCACCCCATTACACTTTGCCCTAAAACCATTCATATCAAGGCCTTACTCTGACCCATTTTGCAATTTGTCCCTGCTACCTTTTGCACCATAGTGCAAAGGTCCTTTGTCCTCCTGTGACAGCTGGACCTCTAATTTTTTCCTTTTTAGCACTGTAGCTGTAGGTGCCCTCCACCCGAAAGTGTGCAAGGCCCTGTTGCTTTTAATAATTATTGATTTTAATTATTATTATTATTATCAGGGTCAGAGCACTTGAGGTGCATAAGGCCCTGTTGTTTCCATTAGGATTTTTTTTTCAAGACCTGACACCTCAAGCATTTTTGAGGAGGTTCCCATGGGCAAAAACTCGGCACACACATCAGTTTCTCAGGGTCCGATGCTTGACCCCGGATGTGGCCCAGTGACTCTATAGCGCCACCATATGCCATTAATTCTTGTGCCTGGCAAATAGTTTCTCTCTTTCTGTTGCCAGATGGTGGCACTATACCAGAGAGTCACTCTGGGCATGTGGATATCATCATAAGCATCATAAACTATACATACAAATTCATCGTGTCACACTTTCAATAACTTACAAGATATCAAAAATCCCTTTGCAAATTTTAAATCAGAAACATGTTTATATCTTAAATAACAAATTTGATGTGAAGCTGATGAACCATCTAGAAGCAGTATAGTCAAGATGGGAGATGGACCATTCCTATTTGCTTTAACATAGAAACTCAAATCTAGTCCACCTGTAAAACATTGCAATGCAATAACTTGCCAATGATTGAAGTTAATAATCAGAGAAATAGGTACCACGAAAATGCAAAATGGCAAAGGTCACATGAGCTTTCAAATGGCACCAGGGTTAGTTTGGAATTATGGGAGAATCCAAAGAAATTACTAGTCAAATGTTGCCTGTTTTTTGGTGATATCAAAGGGATTCTTTTTAACTTTCATTGAAAATGGAAGAGTGAAATTACCCCAATTGTCCCAATACTCAGAGAACTGCACTTCCACATAGCAGCAGTTATTCATGCATTATGGAAAATTCTGAGAAACAGCTACTTTGACCATACAAAGAGATTTAATTTAAATTTGCTTTATGATGGTAAAGTAAAATTTTTATCATTTACTATTTACCGTTGGTCTCAAATGCATTAAGAAGGAAAGAAATTCCACTAATAACCTTTAATGTCAACAATTGCTCAACTAAGTACAGAGAACACCAGTCCGTCATTATCCAGTCTCTTTTAAAGTCATAAAAATAAAGAAAAACTTTGAATTAGAAGGTGTGTCCAAACTTTTGACTGGTAGTGTATATATACACATTCATATAAAGCAAAGCAAACAAAGAACAGACATCTACAGACAACAACATCTCTCGCTCTCAGACATATCTGTAGTTTCCCTGAGAGAAGAAAGCAGGACTGCAGCTTTGCTGCTCCATGCTGGCTGTGGTTTTAAAGCCCTGTGTTGAGCAGAGCCAGAAGGATGTCATTAACATTTAGAGTCGCGCGCACGTGGAGCTTTTAAAACGTGAGTTTTAACTGTTTTGGGGAATCAAAACTGCTCATGGAAACGAACCATGGTCATATGTGTGGGAATTCATGTACATCTGAGTGACAACATTTTCCTTGTTTGTGGATTCTATTTCACAATTTTTTAAAATAAAAATATATCTTTTTTTATCAGAAGTAAGAAGTCCGTTATCTTGTAACCTTTCCAGTCTCCAGACCTGATCTGAAGAAGGCAGTAGCTAGCCTGATATGAAGTATATGAAGTCTTTTGTTGGTTTTTGTAGTGCTTTTACAATTACAGTACACTCATGATATTGTCTGTATTTTCAAAGACAAAAAATAAAACTAATTTTAACAAAAACTTTGCTGGTCCAGGGTTATCTTGGTAATATATGTCGACATTGCAGTAGGCAGAAAATCTGAATCAGTACATCTCAGTGACGTCACCACGGTCTGAAAACAGCTACTTTGAAAATGAACCGAAAATACCAAAGCTGCTGAATTTACTGCAAACCTCTGAATATGGTACAAAATAAGTAGTAGTGCGCGCTTTTTGATACAACCACTGATTTCCCCCGTGGTGCGCGTGAGGAAACAGGAAATGGTTTGCATTACGCAGCAGTCGCTCTCCGTTGACTGCTGTGGCGTGACGCACGCGCCAACATTATAGCAGAGTTTCGTGCATAAATCCTCGATGTCTGAGGTTTAACAGTTTAAAATTTACTCAATACAATTAACTCTGTAATGTGTCCAGTGTTATGAAGTGGGCTGTGAAATTTCGTTGTGCTTTTGTAATAACTATCCTCACTATGAAAGATGTCAGTGCGCCTGCTCTGTGCTGCAGGACAGGGACCCACTCAGGGTTAGCTGCAGGGGGCTCACGTGTTTGCATTGCGGTGCTGCAGCTGGTAGATTTGTACCAGATATGTGAAGACAGATTTCAACTAAGAGGCTCAAAAGAGGTTGAAAGCTATTACTAAGTTATGGAAGTTGTTTTTTTCCCCACCTTAACACTATTCAACTTTTTTAAATTACTAGTTAAAGATCTGATGAAGGAACATCTGTGATAACCTATAGGCTTAATGACTTAATGCTTTGCATCTTGTTTCATTCTGCTCACAAATTCTAATTGTTCTGACGGGAGGACAAGTTTTGCCTTGCATTCATTAACAAATTCTCAACATGCTCCACTAAAAAAAACAAATGCATTTGTAGAACAAATGCATGGCTTCTGATAGTTTGGAAACAGATCTGGATCTTGGACAATTTTACATGGCAAGCATTTAGCATGACTAGGTCTTGTAGAGGCTTAACCTCACTCTTAATGAGCTGACTGCCATTTAAAGAGAGTATAAGGGACCTTTAAAATGATGAATTGTGTTGATGAAAGGAATGAGATTTTACACAAACGTTTGCTCTGCATTTGCATGGTATGGACCATTTTATTATGATGTCACAGACTGTGAAAACCCCCACCTCTCCCATAATTAATGGAACAGTGGCAGCAATTCCACAATCCTACAAACTGCCTCTGAAAAGATGTGTTACCAAAAGTTACATCAATCTATTTAGTGTAGGTGGAATTAAATGTTATTTTCTGATAGAGGAAAAAGGGTAATGATCCAGTGTCCTCGGGAGTACTTGAAATGCCATGTTTTCCATGTCATTTTGTGATATTTTTGGTTTTGAATGTTCCTTCCTGAGTTTACTAAAGGTTATATTATTGCACCAAATCACATATGTTCAATGTAGATTTGACACTGTAAAAAAAAACAAAAAACTTTTTGGGCGTATGAATTTGAGCATGCAGAAAACCTGCACAGATTAAATTTGCTGGACCTGTATGACAATGTTGATTTATATTTACATTTCAGATTTCGCTGCATGGAAATCCACTGAATAATGGACTTCCTTTCCATTGACTTAAAGCATGACATGGGTGAATGGTTACAAATGGCCCAGTCCTGATTACACCAACAAGGCAATTATGAATCAGAGTTAGCACCACCTGTACTAAATTTGGTATAATGCATGTTGAAGTAGGGCTTATATGGGATTTTAAGTTTACCCCAAGGTTCACCCGACTACAATTTGTCCCAAAACCATTCATATCATGGCCATCCTCTGACCCACTTTTCAGTCTTTTTTCTTTTTAAAAGCCTGAGCACCAGAGGTGCATAGGACCTTATTGCTTCCATTAGGATTTTTTTCTCTTCAAGACTTGAGCATTTTTGAGGTGGTTCCCATGGGCAAAAACTCAATCAAACAAAAGAATGTGGCACACACATCAGTGCTTGTGACAGTTACTCAGGGACTGATGCTTGGCCCTGGGTGAGTCCCATTGACACTTTACCACCACCACATGTTATTGATCCTTGTGCCTGGCATATAGTTTCTCTCTTTCTGTTGCCAGATGATGACACTATATCAGTGTCACTCTGGGCTCATGGCCCACTACATCATCATAAGCATCATAACCTATGAAGTCTGAGCATGTCTGTGTCTGTGTTATGTTTTTATTGTTTTTTTAATCAATTACATAGAGTGCACATCATGATATTGTCTGTATTTTTAAAGCCAATATTCACGTAAAACTAATCTCTAAATCTTTGCTGGTCCATGTTATCTATTTTAGAGACTCTTGGTCCAGTTAACACAGTAGGCAGCAAATCTGAATCGGTACATCTGAGTTACGTCACCACAGTCTAAAAACAGCCACATTGAAATGAACCGTAAATACCAAAGCTGCTGGATTTACTGGCAAACTTCGGGAAATAACATTTATATTTGGAAGGGTAAATCCTGTCGGCCGTGAAATATGCAGTCTGTCCGCAGTGTCTGTTAAAGCAACACTATGTATGATTTCTGCTTTCTAGCGGTGAGGTTGCAGATTTGCAGCTGAATGCCCCTCCCTCACCCCTCCCTTCCCAGATGCGTATTAGAAGATACAGTGACCATCATAATGTACAATCCGAGTGAGAGAGAGAGAGAGAGAGAGAAGGAGAGAGAGAGAGGGAGAGAGAGAGAGAGAGGGAGAAAGAGAGAGGATTGCTCAGGGCCAGGCATGGAAGCGGAGCTAACTGAGCTGCTGCTGCTCAAAAAGAAAAGGAAAAAGTAGAAACCCTTCGAAACAAGCAATGAAAAATAACAGAGGTTTGTATTTATAAAATGATATTATTATTTGGGTCTGCGTGATATGAACAACAACAGAACAGCATCTCTGTGCTTTACCTGTATCAGTGTTACTGCAGGCTGTAGTTTGGTGTGTTATCGCAGTGTAACACGACTCATTACTTGGGAAACATCAGTGAGGCTAATGAATGATTATATAAATACTATAGGAACAGCAACATGCAGCAATATTTTGACATTAAATTTAAATCCAGTTGCCTTTCCAGCACAAAACAGGCAACTTCAGCATCACTATGAAAACATGCCTCTATAACCACAACAGGTCCTCCTTTTCATGGTGCCAGGTTCCAGTCTACGCATATCCACAGATAAGGTGCTTCAGTTGCAGTGAAGGTATTTAGAACCATGGGATGAGGACCCATAAGTACACTACAACAAGAGCTTGCAAGTGAATAGAATATCATGTGAAGAGATGATGGAAGTAACCAGGGTTGTCCAAGTTGCAGAGGTAAAAGAGAGTTATATGCTTAACTGCATATGTACCTTGTTAATCCCAAACTTTACAGAGCTGCTCAATGTACTTCAAACAATGTGAGCAACCAGAAAATGCAATGTAGTGCTTATGCAAGGGGTACCCCAGTAGAAATCACACCAAACTGTGACTACCTCCCATGTAGAATCAATATCATCTCAATCCAGAAGCAGAGGCAGGAATTACACTGCTGTTTGAATCACTATTAAAAGCTAAGCTGGTATTATTCTTCCTTGCAAAACATCTCCAGTGCACAGACCAATCTTCCCTTTTAAAAAGATTAGGGATGAATAATAAGATTATTGATGAATAATGATTTGTAAAAGACCTGCAAGCGGTGCATTCATGTATTTTTAACTTACTGAATCCCTACACTGTTTTGCCTCAATCCTGGCCGGAAGTAAATGGTTTGAGGGTGTAGATCTGGCCAGTGTGTTTTTAGAACTTTGGATGAGGCCCAGAGGTGCTGTGAATCCCCAGCAATATTTTCAGCAGCACTCAAGCAAAACCTCAAAGGGTTAAAATGAAAACACTATAATGCCCTCCTGATATGTGTTGATGACATTATGATTTATTCCCCTATCAAGCAGGCCTGTGAGAAAGATACTTAAATGTTGTTTCATCACATGGCTGAAAATGGTCACAAAGTTAAAGTAAATTACAATTGGTTCAACAAAAGGTTACCTTTTTGTGGCATGTGATCATAGAAGAGGGCAAAACCTTCTCCCCCAAAAGAACGATTTTATGGCATCAGTACAAGAGCATGGTGGAAAGTGAGGCTTCTAATTCTTCTAAAGTAGTCTCAATGGTGACCAGACTGAAGCTAAACCTGTGGTAGCTTCATTGTTTAGACCTGCTGTGTTGTCCTTTTTTTTTTTGCAGTTGATGGCTGGAATCATAAGCATTAGCATTAGCACTTTGCAGGCTAATATTAGTATTAGCGATTAGCAGATCTTAATTCACAGTAACAAGTATTATCAGTTAGCGCAAATGGCTGCACACCCTCAGACGTGATGAATTGAGACACCTTTTTCTTGACCCAGAACACTTTTTCAAGATGAATGTGGGCTCTTATTAGCCAGAGGAAATTAGATATCTATGTTGCTTCTAATTGCGTCTGTTTTTTAACTCTTGTAAACTATTTTTTTTATCTGTTTTTTTGAATGAGAACCTCAACATAGCAGACAAAGCTGGCCAGCTGAAACAGGAACAGTGTCTTCACCTTGAGGAATGCCCCCAATCTGCCCCCAGGCATCCACTCCTTTAGTGAAGGTACTAGAGGCTGCTTTAGATTTTCTTGTTGTCCGTCATTTTGACAGAAATTTGTGGTATATTATTTCTTGTGCTTAGATAATGAAAGATGTATGTAATTATTTTTGACATAAAAAGCTAAATGTTTTCATTTTTATTTGTTCTCTCAATTAGTGAAATTTTATTTACCACAGATGTTCATTTACAGTAGTCTTCACAAGAGGGTGGAGAATATGAGGTCCTCACAGCAAGAAGGTCCTGGGTTCGATCCCCGGGTCACCCAGGGTGCCTTTCTGTGCGGAGTTTGCACGTTCTCC
>JAQQZU010018914.1:0-15588 GCA_030068025.1 Parauchenoglanis punctatus | reverse complement strand
AAGCCTCCAACATTTAAAGGAGATCGAGGGGAAAGCTGCACCGCACCGATTTACTTTATCTATCTGTTTCATTCTTGCTCATTTTCCTGACCAATGATTTGCTGTTGAGACCATTAAAAGTTTTTGCTAAATGTTTTGCAATATTGGGTTTGCCTGTGTTCTTTGCCCAGGAGTGTATGTACGTATATATATATATATATATATATATATATATATATAATATGCGTGTGTGTGTTACCTGTAATGTTAGTTGTTAGTCCTGGGGTTAGTATGTTTAAGGCTAGTTTGTTTGCATTTAGCCTGTTTACTGTGATGCTAATTTCTGTCCTCTGTCTTATATAATTTTTTTAACCAGATTTTGAAGCAACAAAACCTCCACAAACTGCAGCTGGTGTGTTTTGCAGACAATAGCACATAATTATCCCTCTAAGTAACCAAGTCATTCCCTGTGAGCCTCTGCTTTTTGCTCAGTAAATTCCTAGTTAAAATGTTTGATTTGATGTAGACAGTTGCATGCTGCTGTGCAGGTCGAGTGGACTGTCTTTCTGGTCGGATGAACATTGCCATCAGTAAATCATACGTGGACTCACTGGGATACAGCTGGCATGATCTTTACTTGGGTGACCATAACTGCAAAGCTTCAACTGAAAACTACTACATCACCTTCAGCTTTCCGCTCCACAGTTGCGGCACCTGGAAGAAGGTAACACTACGCTTAGCAGACACAACAGATAAACCATATTAAAGAGCTAATTCTGACCTGTAGAACAGGAGACTCAAAACTTCACATGCTTCTCCACCCCTTTGGTACTTTATATCTAAAATGACTGGCTGTTAAAATTATCATCAATTATACAAATCACAAAAGGTAATATCCAGAGTGGAGTTTTGCATGAGTAGTGAGGAGTTGATATCAAAATTTGTTCTACTACCTCATGGCATATCTACAAACTTAAACACTACTCATAAGTTAAGCAGAGTCTCAGTGATGCATAATTCTGACCTTGGCCTATCAGCTTGAGCAAGGAGCTATAATAAGTCCAACACCACTGTCTGTTTGTTTGATGTAATTGTAACCAAGATGTAGCTTAATGAAGAAAAACTGCTAAAGCAATATCTATGCCAACAGAGGATGGTTTATTCAGGGTCTGATAGCAGTATACCATCTATATCCAATTAAACACAAACTTTGAACTGGAGCACATGTGTCCACAATACAACTCGGGACATCACAACCCTTTCCCATCTACTATGAACCTTTAACTCTGAAAGGAAACTTACATAGCTCTATATAAAAAATTAATCTTACATTAGATAAGTAAGAATGCAGTCAAAATTTAAATAGTTTCCTCTATTTCAGAAATGAAATTGCAGTGGAAACAGTGATATTACCAGATCCCAAACATCTTGCTTAATATCACTTCACTCAGTCCTCATTTCGTGCTTACTCTGAAACAACATTTGAACTTATCTTATGACTTATTAAACCTTTTATCAGTCCATGAATAACCCAAATCAGAACATCTTTAACTAAAAAAAAAAACACATTTCTCGTTAAGGAGTTCAAGGCATCACACATCTGTCACTTATATAGAAGAATGTACTAGCTGGCCAGCAAAACAAATAAACAAACAAACAAAAAAAAGTGTGTGTGTATAGAGCACTATATAAAATGGGTCTATGAGCACTTTGATCCAAATACTCAAATGGTCCTGAAGAGTACCAAGCAGGTGCTGTCCACTCCTCTCGGTGACACTGGAGAAACATCAGTCCCCTTCCTCAACAGTCTCCAAGGATAGCAGGAAGACAAACGGCAAATTAGTTTTAAGGCTACCAGGTGTAGACATCAGGCAGCTGACTCACACAAGCTCGTTGTGAACCCATAGCCCCTCCCACTAGTGTTTAATCCCAAACTGACTGTCCTGAATCAGCTGGAAAACAGCGACCTCATACTTTACGATGATTTTCTTACATATTGCATGAAACAATTTTTTTTTTTATTTGTATAGCGCTTTTAACAACAGACAAGCAGCTTCACAAAAGTATATAAATCGCAAAAGTATATAAACAGACTATAATCAGTTATTAACAATACCAGATAGTTATACTAACACTGGGTTACATATTCACAATGTCACATTGAAATTATAAAAATATCTGTAACAGCAGAAGCTTACAGGATGACAGGATGTTTATAGCAGGGGTAGGTGTTTGTAGACCTTTCAAAGCCAGGAGTGAGTGTTTATAGACTTCAGGAAGGCAAGAGTGGGTTTAGGGCACAGCATGAAGAGTAGGCAATAGTATGAAGGAGAAGGATAACGTACAATGTGGCAGGAATAGGAGCTTGTAGACCTTAGAATGTCTCCTTTTATTACCTGTCTTGCTACCCGTGATGGGTGCCTATCCTGAGGCCCACAGCCTCCTGCACCTAGTCTGTACCTGCTCCTACCTTAGTATAATGTAGCAATATATAATTACTCTGGGTGACATCACTGTGAACATCTCAGCAGCATGTATGAACAACAAGTTTCTTATATGGACAATGTTCCAGAGAAGGATGCACTAGTAAGCTGGGTCCCTGCCAACCATCAGGCCAAGAATATTAGTTCTAGTGCATGACTTAAGAGTGACAAAGTGACTCAGAAACTAAATTACATTATTCATCAACATGAATGAACATAAACAATCTGTCACAAGATTTAAACAAGGGAAAAAGGCAGATGCCAACATAATTGTTGATTTTTTTTCCAAGCTGCAGTAAGATCTAGTTGTACAAGAAGAAAAATATCTTTTGACCACAGAGTTCTTGTATGCAATCCACTAATTACCTATACTAGTGCAGTGTTGAGATGTTTCCTTCACTAGCAACTCTTTATTATAATACAGTATCTGTGTTTATTGTTTCCCCAACAGTTCCACAACGGACACATTATTTACACCAATATTGTAAAAGCAACCAAACACTTAACTGATGCGATCAGTACTCACTTCCTGCAGGAGGTGAGCTGTACGATCAGGAGTAACACAATTGTTGAGACATTCCCTGAAGCCAAGGAGATCGCAAACACCACTGTCACTGAAGCACGACGGTTTAACCCCACCATCGCATTTTACCGCTCCAGCAGCTTCTCTGACCGCATCACTGATTTCCCCTACCAAGTGGACTTCAGTCAGGAACTGTTCGTGCAGGTCCAGCTGAGTCGAGCCGATCCCAGCCTCCACCTGTTCATTGACTCCTGTGTGGCTTCACTCAACCTTGACCTTACTGCCCACACCCACGACCTCATACGCAAGGGGTACAACACACACTCTTATACATACAGGGTCATTATATAAAAATAGTTCTGCTTTTGTGTGACATTATATTAAGGACACGTTTTAAACCTAAGGACACATATCGGGTCTAAGATGTGCAAGTCTTTATTTTTCTAAATGCAGTTTACCCTTAACTTGTCACCAGGGGTGTGAATCTCCCTCTTTCAGATGACACGTTATACTTCTTGATTATATATATATATATATATATAATATTCAGTCTCCTCCAAAAGTATTGGTACAGTGACACACGTGTCAATGCAACTAAAGGAGGTCATCATTAGGCTTAAAAAACAAAGCAGACCTATCAAGAAACTTTAGGAGTGGCCAAGTCAACTGTATAATATGATCCAAAAGCCATACAGTTAAGCAAGTAATATTTTATAGACTTCAGTTCACTTCTGGTCCAATATATGATTTGGTTCAGCACTGATACAACTCCATTCAACCCCAATCGAATATGATTATTTTCTGTTAAATGTAATTTTTCAGGAAAGAAATTCTGGTAAGGGACTGAATATGTATAGCTACCATAACAATAAGTGATAACATGAACTAACTGATTTGCAGAACATTTTACAAAATTACATGTAACTGTAAATGGACCGAAAGGATGCTGCTGCTGTTTAACCTGCTGTCGAAAGAACGTAATCTCACTCAAGGCTCAGTGAATATCAGTTAAGATTTTTTCCAGACACTGGCTTTAAAGTCATTATCTTTATAATGTTTGTTGCCCTTGTCAAACAGCTCTGGGTTACAAGATAGTAATGTGAAAAAATATATTGTCTGATGAAAGAATTGTAATGACAGGTCATGCTGAATGTGTAAAGACCTTTAATCTTGCTGTTCCCTATACATACTATGCCTGTGCAAGATCGCGGTGTGTGTTTACTGGGTAAATCAACCTGACCCTCTGCATGATGGAATACCAACATAAATACTGGGATCAGAATAATGTCATGGAGCACTATGTTCACAACTGAATAACCAAACTAGCACTTTGTCTCAGCGTGTGTTTTGTGTACCAGCCTTCAAGATTTTCTACTTTTTAATGTGAGGTCAAAGATTTAGATTTGAGTTGCAGGTCACTACAATTATCATGACGATAGATAGTTTTAAGAAGAAACAGAGCTTGTGAATGTCTTTAAGGTACACAAAATCGCTAAGGATTTTACAGTTCAACTTGGAAACCTGATGGACAATGATGTTTTGGCTCCGACGTGCCAGTTAATGGATGTTATTTTTATTCCTCCAGTTGTGTATAAGATACACAGATGAGAATGCTGTTCATGTTTCCACTGGTTCTAAGTCAAGTATAAACCAGCTTTAACACACAGACAGCATTTATTGACAGCAGTATAGTTTTTTAAGCTTTCTGCATTTTGATATGAACCAGATCTTGGCTCATAAAAGATCCAGTATCATGTTTTGTTGTTTTTTTTAAATCGATTTTCCAATTTGAATGGTTTTTATTTACACCTCTACTTTTCAATATTTAAGCACTAGTTCCTGTTAGGGAATTATTTTCCACCACTCACTTTGCTAAATTCAAACCACAGTTTGCTTCTAGTACATAATTATTCTGATGAGTTGAGACACGGCTTTGTCATATTTGAGAAACAGACTTTTTGGACTCAGACTTTTCTATGCATCAAGCTGAACAAAGTCATTTTTTTCTTCATTGTGTTCCTCTGTTCTCATTCTTGTTCGAAGGTGTCCAAGAGACAGCACAGTCCACATCTACACAAACGGAGAGAGTGTTTACGCTCGGTTTCGGTTCCTGCGCACACACAGCCACGCCTTACTCAAATGTGACGTCTTGATCTGCTCTGACAATGACTATGCCTCACGATGTCGCCAAGGATGCCGTCAGCACAGGAAGAGGAGTTTGAGCTCCACCCACCATGCTGAGGTTGTGACAGTTGGACCAATCGTGCTCAAAGGTCAGAGGTTAACTTAGATCCTACTCTATGTTCTAATTCAAATTTTTATGCGACCTTTCTGTTTGTGATGCACCACCTGTTAATGGTGTGTATTTATACTAAATGAGGAAACGTCATGACTTGATCTTTGTTGCATTTTGACTTGAGATCATGCTTATAAAACAGGGCAGGCATGTGGTGCAATAAACAGACGCAATATTGCTAGCTGCCTTTAAAACATCACATTCTGTTTAAGAGGCATATTTTCTGGGTAATGAAAGTCTGTTTTCAAAAGACCGGATAAAGGCAGTGTCTTCTTTATTCAGACAGATATGATGGAGAAAGTTATCCAAGTTATTCCAGTTCTGTTGCTGTAAAATATTCAACATTGAGGTTGTGCAATGAAGCAATCACAATGTTTTCTGTTATACAACACTGACACTCTTTGTGTAAATGTTAAATAAACGTCATGAGTCCCTGTGACTGAGCTGCTACTATAGAAACGATAACGTGATATACAGCTGCGCTACTGTTAGAGCAAACTGATCAACACCTTCTGACCAATCACAATTCAGAACTCAACAGCGCTGTAGTGTAAATACTATTTTTTTTCTTTTTCATAAATAGAATTTTATTTATTTATATTTACAGGTCCAGAGTAGGGCTGCAGCCAAGGAGGAGGAGGAGGAGGGAACTCACACAACCGCTCGTTTAATTCGTTTACTCAACTTATGACTGGATCATTTTACTAACCTTCTTCTAATAAAGCTTTCTCTAAAGACACAGCAGGTTGGCAAGGTGTGTGTTATGGTGAAAAAGTCATTATTTACCTATAAAGTGAAGAATAACTGTAGAAACATGGGGCACATTTTTATTCATTAACATTCAATATATCAGTTTTCAAATTAGACATTTTATATGAAATAAAATAAAGTTTGACATTTTGTTGAGTGAGAGCACGAGAGATTTAGAAGATGAAGAAAAGAGAGGCACAAGACAACACAAGACTCTGGAATCCCACTTTGATATAAATACTGTAATGGTGGACCAGCCCAGGTCCTGAGCCAGCTACAAACTCATTTACACCATGTGCTAAACAACGGGTTGGGCCTGGAAAAGTGGGGCTAGGCCTTGGGAATCAAACTTTGTGAAGAACACCTCCTAAGAGGGGAAAACAAAAAGAGTCACTCCACATTGGGCTTGATCCTAGGGCTGAAGGAACGCGAGACCAACATGAAGCGCCATGAGCTACCGACCCAGCACAAACAAATAACTGGGAGTGGACCTAACTGAAGGCTCTAGAAAAGTAAAACGAAAAAAAAAAAACATCAGAAAAGACCGACAGGAAGGAAACAAGTAAACTTAAGTTTTAGAAGGTTTTTAAGCAAGGAACTGGAAAAAACTCAGAGAAACCCCAAGAGTTCCAAAAGCTGTGGTCTGACAACACGAAAGCTCACGAGATAAACTCGAGATAAACTCGAGATAAACTCAAGATAACCCCCCCCCCCTTTCCCCTTCTCCTCCTTCTTCTCAAATTACCAGCTTCATCTCAGTAGAATACTCGGCAA
Source organism: Parauchenoglanis punctatus (assembly GCA_030068025.1). Lineage (NCBI taxonomy): Eukaryota > Metazoa > Chordata > Actinopteri > Siluriformes > Auchenoglanididae > Parauchenoglanis > Parauchenoglanis punctatus. The sequence continues at coordinate 8,783 of JAQQZU010018914.1, read as the reverse complement.
GGAGAACTCAAGACTAAGCATTTGCACAATGTGTAAACAGCTGTTAAATAGGCCAGTCACAGGTGGCGCAGGTTACCTCTGATTACTGAGTGGCAGCTCTCTTTCCCCCTCTGGTGGTGGGCGGGGCTATGGCAGCCTGCCCCTTACATAAATAAATACGGGCAGTAGGGTAAACTGAATATATTACAAGCATGAGCTTTTCCCAAATGTGTTCAGTGATGTAAGTAATTTTTTTTTTTTTGGGGGGGGGGTTTGTTTTGTTTTGTTTTGTTGTCTTTGTTAAAGGCTTTAATCTCGGAACTATACAAATCTTAATTAAATATGTTGTGGCACATTCACAAAACACGTCAGTTCCTGTTATTACCTTCTAGCAGATATAAGCAGTCCTTTTCTTACCGGCCTCTCAAACTCCTCTGTCCTGAGGATCACAGAAACTTATAAAGCTCTTACAAAACTGACTGTTCCAAAGCTCCGACATTGGGAACTCATTCCATAAGCATTAAATAAACATCTCCTTACAGAAAACTTTCATTCTATCATTATATAATGAATATATACGTATAATTATATCATTCATTTTTTTATTTATCCATTCATTTTTAGCTGTAGATTATGTGCCACGTCCACAGTACAAGTCCCTATGAATGAGCTGTTAAATCCAATATGGCAGCCACATCAGCTTGTTCAACATGATGGGAAATCCCAAGGACGGGACAACCTAAGATATCACCAGACCTAATACCCACTTTTATACAGCCAACACACACAAAAAAAACAGTAGGAATAATACATTGTTTTCTTATTGCAGCATCCCCTAGTGGTCTATTGATGCAACCTCAGGAAGGGTTCCAGAGTCCATATACCACATTTGGCATCAGTACATCAAACAGTTGCTGAAATGATGACCTCATTTCCTGTTTGGCAGCTTTGACACCAATTTCAATTGACCCTTAAACTTACCTTAAAATGTTGTCAGCAGCCACAAACCTTCAAATCTTCACAAAATTTGGCACATGTGATCTTCAGCCTTACAAAATTTATCTGTCGGATTTTTAAAACCATTCATCCGTTACATCCTACAGGATGTGAGCTCACATCTTGGCCAATCTTTGGTTAACTGACATTAAACTTTCTATGAGTGCATACATCCATGGCCTTGACAAAATGACATGACATTTCTATGGCAGCTATGCCCTGCTGGGTCGCTTGGCCCCCTCATCACTGCTTCAGCTATATTCCGTTATTGAATTTTTTTGCTGAACTCAGCACTTCCTGTAAATGTGTGTTTGTGTAGAAGGTAGGAAGTCATTAGCCTGGTAAATAATGTAATATCAAAAGCCTGTGTGTGTGTAAACCAAAAACATGAGGGTACGCAGTTTAATTTAGTATAATAATAATTCAAGGATTTTGATTTTGTATTATCATAATTGCATTTTATTATATTTCCAACTAAAACAGATACAGATAAACTGTTCTATGCATTTGTGACAAGCAGAATTATTATATTTCTCTTCTTACAAAACCAAAAAGAGAGCACCTCTAATACCTAACACCTTTATGAGCTGCTCTGACCACCGCTATCCTCCAGGACACATTTAAGCTTCTTTTTCGTATTTTTAAAGCTCTAAATGCCTCGACACTCACTGAAAATCTTTCTCTCTTTTGTGAGCTCTGTAGAAATTCCCTCTGTAACAGACAAATCAGACAAGAGTAGTATGGGAGACGATGTGTGATATGCATCACGAGAGAAGCATCTTAAATGGGTTCAATTCACTTCAGTTTTATTTGTATAGTGCTCTTAGCAGACATTTTCACAAAGAAGTTCAAGTCAGGACTTTGACTACACCACTTCAAAACCTTATTATTGTCCTTTGAGCCGTTCTGACATGGACTTGTCTTGATGCAAAACCCATCTGCACTTGCGCTTCAGATAACAGAGTTATGATCAGACATTCTGCCTCACCATTTTCTGGTAGATTAGAGAAGTTATTGTTGGGTAAATTACAGCAAGCAGCCCCACACCATCACACTGCCGCCAGCACGCTCGACTGCTGGTATGTTCCTATTGTAGAGCACGCTGCTCGCTTTGTAAAAGGATGTAATCCATGGTTTCCCACAGATCATTATCCCAAAAGGCTTCACGGTTTTTGTTTTGTTTTGTTTTTTTTTAATGAGGGATTTGGGGCACATGTGAGATGAGCCTTTATGTTCCCCCTTATGGTTAGAAGTGATTGTATTTTTTTTTTTTTTTGCAACTCTTCCAAAGATACTATTTTTGCCCAGCCCCTTTTTTAATGGTGGAATGAACGCTGGCCCTTACCTGAGATGAGCAAGGCCTGCAGTACCTTAGATCTCTGCGTCCTTTTTTTTTTTTCTTTTTTTTGACTTCCTGCATAAATCATTGAAATGGAAATATTCACTACTGGTCCAACTTTCTTAATGTTTTTTCCGTTTCCAGGCTGATTTATTTCAATACCTTTTCCCCTGCTTCCCTTCTGAGATTTCTTTTATTGTGGCATAGCGAGCTGCTTGCTGAGAGCTCTTCCTACTTCACATTGCTGAGAAGGTTGTGTTTAAGTGATGTTTAGATTGAACAAGGCTGGCAGTAATTAAGCCTGGGCGTGTCTATTGTGTGGTATGTGTGTGGGTTGATTTTATTTTTTCACACCGGGCCAGGTTGTTTACTTTTTCACCTTCAATAAATGAAGCGATCATTTAAAATCTGCATTTCGTGTTTACTGTAGGTCATCTGTCTCGTATTAAATTAGTTTGAAGATCTAAAACATTCTAACAAACTAAAACAAGTGTGACAAATAAGCAAAAGTAGATAAAATCAGGAATGGGGTAAATACTTTTTCATGGCACTGTATATATATTAAATATATATCCAAAAAAAGATATATTCATATGCGAAAACGAAGATTTATTTGAGACATGGATTTTGAGACATTTATTGGAGACAAGTCCTTGTATGTATATAGCTTATGCATTAGCTCCTGCTTTTTCATATTTACTGCGACCAAGACGGAGGACAAGGAGTGAACTCACAGCAGCTGATCATTTCATTAAACAACTCCACTGAATCATTTTACTAACCGTCTTCTAATAAACATTCTCTAAAGGCACAGCAGTGTGATGAAGTGTGTGTTTTACGGTGAAAAGCTCATAATGTACCCGTTAAAGTCAACAATAACTGCAGGCACACGGGACACCATTTTAATTTATTAACATTTAACACCAATTTCACCAGAAGAGCAGTTTCAATACATCATCGTTCAGATTAGAGCTTTCATATGAAATAAAATGAAGTGCAATGTGTTATGTAGAGCGCCACAAACATTACAGGTAACATTTACAGCATGGCACATCAGAGAGAGAGAGAGTGAGAGAGAGTGAGAGTGAGAGTGAGAGTGTGTTAGGAGTAAAGAAGTGAGAAATTGAGGTAAAACTAGCCCGGCCTGTCCTGACTAATCATAATTATTTCAGCTGAAGGAACTTGTTCGCAGATGTACCCGGACATTAACCCCGATATTAAATGTACCCATAAATGGATAAAAAGAATTACATTCTTTAATAAATTAAAAATTATAATCATTGGTAAATTACTGGGGTATAATATGAATAAAAGACTTAGGGAAGTGCTGCTGTAGGAAAATAATCAACTGCGCCGTGGTACCGTAACCCCGCTTCACGGCTCTGCAGCGTCACACAGTGCTTTACTCCTTACGCTTTTTTCACACAGCACACTTTTATACCTTCAAATGATTATGCTTGCATTATAAATGTGTCCTTCGTTTTGTGCCAATTAATCAGACAAGTTTTAATAATCATCACAGAGCCAGATATATGAGCATATACAAAGTTTAAAGATTAAAAAAAAAGAGAGAGAGAGACAGATACTGAAAGAAGAGAGAGAGATTGGGAGACGGACAGTAAGAAAGAATAACGAAGAAAAGTAAAACCTCATCTCATGAGAGGAGAAACACGAAAAAAGCAATATCGCGAAAGAGACAGGAGAAAAAGGAGTGATTTCAAAAGAGAGAGAAACAGAAGAAGGTACACTGCGGGATGGTGATTATGTAGGTATTAGCAATGAGTACAGCTAATGCTAACCGCTAATTTCACGCTTAGCTAGCGGGTACGCTTGGTTTCTCCACGATGTTGAAGATTCTCACTTTTGCACCTTTTATTGTTCACCAGTGGGCGTGTCCTATATTTACTGCCTGTTGCTATGGTTTCCTAGATAGTGCCAGACAGGAATATCTGCCCAAGCTAGCTTCAGAACGAACACAAAATCACCTACTTCACCAAGTATTCATGTATTAAAGGTGTCTTTGCCACACACCATTGTACTGCCTATAGAGTCAGAGGTTTTTCATATAATTTGCCACACCTATCAAACAGTACAGTCCACCTTCTGCCACTGTAAAGGTAAACAGCGGTGACGCTGTGGCGTAATTTGAAGTAAAACTGTGTGGTATGTTTAGCTATTCCAGTGATGGTGCAGTTCTTCTTTTACTCCTGGGAGACGTTAGCCATTGTTTGTCGTTTGCACATTACATGCTGTTATTGGTGGCAGAGTTAAGACGGTGTTCAACAGAACAAAATATTTCGACCATCTTAAAGCAATAAGTGATAATAATCAGGTTGCGCTGTTAGCGTTAGATGGAAAGCAAAACCTTTTGGAGTCTCTATCCTGATTCGCTAGTTGACCATCACTTCATCTCAGGGGGCGGAGATTAGTTTCGGAGGTCACTATGCAGACTGAAGAGGAATAATTACTTATGACTTGCAGCTAATCACACCATAGCTTCACATGTAAAACTGGACAGATTGAGGAGGTTGTTTATATGGCAACCATTAATACATAGTTAGCATAGTTAGCGTGCAAAACCGAAAACCACTGGGTCTTTTAAGCAAAACCTCCAACAACCAGAGTATTTTATTATTGCAACTGTATCCAAGACTACTAAACTGAGCAGAAGTGGACAAGAGTTAATTGAAAACCAAATTGGATCGCAGCTTGCATGCCATCTTGGTACTTCAATGGATGTAGATGATTAGCCGTGATGAAACGTTGCGCAGAACCACCAGTACAGTACTGTTATGAATGTTGAGTGCTTCCAAAGTATGTTATTTGTTACAAAATACTAATAATGAATATATAAAAATGCCTATTAATTGTTCACTTAACTTGTGGGCTTTTAAGACTTTTCATAATTGCTTCTAAATCTACAGAACCAGCAGGAAGGCTACACTCCACCTAAAAATACTGTGTAAAATAAAAAAAAGGTATATGAAATCATTTCAGGCACCATTTACCTAAATCTAGCACGGATTAAAAACGAGCTAAGTTTAAACCTCAAAGCTGTTGTAAATATAAAATTGACTCTAAACCGACAATTCGGATAAAAAATATAAATGTCCACAGAGTCCCCTCAAAACATAGTCGGGTCAAAAACAGCCGTGTCATGTTTGGTGACTAGTTTACTTCCAGGCTAATGTAGCTAACAAGTAAGCATTGTCCACTAACTGCAAAAGATTAATAACTGCAATCCAATAGCACTCATGTCTCACATCCTGAAGATCTTTGAGGAGGTCATCCCCAGACTTCTCCAACCTTTATTCCTCGACCAGTAAGGACCTCATACAATTTGGCACACATGGCTGTGGAGGTTGATCTGATCTACATGCTCTACAGACCCACTGTCAGGATCAAGTTCTATGATTTCTGCATCTCCTACTGGAGAACAAAGTCAATACACACAGTTTGTGAGGCACCAGGACTGTGTTAAAGGTGGCAGCAGGCAGGACAGGAAATCATTCTGACATTCTTCCTATCAGACCTCCAGAATGACACCATTGTGTACCTCCTGCAGAAGTTCTCTGATGGATCCCCTATTGTAGGGTGTGTCCCCAAAGAAGACAAGTCCGCATACAGGAGGTTGATGGAGATCTTTTTTGTGACCATCTTTTTTGTGGTCTGATACATCACATTTTGTCTTGAAATGCAAGACAAAGGAAGTGGTGGTGGATTTTCAAGTCCGTGAAAGACCTTGTACCGTTTGACCTCCTACAGTTAGAGATGCAGAATGACCGGAATGCCTTATTGAGCCACCATCAGCTTCATGTTCTCCGATTTCACGTGACTTCTACACCTTCTGCCTCTTCAACTGAGGATGTTTGATGGCCCTACAGTCTCCTGCATTGCAAATCATCTCATCATTAGACACGCTTTTCTGAAGCACCAGAATTGGGCATCGGAGGTGTTGGTGAGCAGCCATTGTAGATGAGCTCCTCCATTGTAGAGTGCTTCAACAAACTTGACATCCCTAGCCTCCAGGATTGAAAATCATGTGACCAGCAGGTCACATTTTATGAGGCACCAGAAGTGGCAGGGGCAAGCAGCACTGGGGCTGGGGTTACTCGCAGGATCTGCTGTTAATGTCTTGGTGCCAGATACCACAGATGGTGAAAGAGCACATATTCAGAGGTCTTGTGGCGTTCTTTCTTGTAAATACCAAGCCAATTGCAACCAATTGTGCTCATAAGTGGAACAAGTGTAGACAATAAAATTCTAAAAATGAAGATATGCAGCTTCAACTAGGAAGTACATGAACCACATCTTGAAGCTCATGCGTAAAGTGTGAATAAAAGAGAATTGTGGTTTTTGAGTTTAGGAAAGAAAATAATGGTGATGTATTATGGTGTCCCCATGCTGACCCCATCCATTACCGAAAGCTCCTACAATGAGCATGTGCGCATCAGAACTGGACCATGGAGTAATGGAATAAGGTGACCTGGTCTGATACATCACATTTTCTTTTACATCATGTGGATGGTCGGGTGTGTGTGAATCCCCAGAAGAATTCCCCAGGATGCATTATGGGAAGAAGGCGAGCTGGCAGAGACAGTGTGATGCTGTGGACAATGTTGTTACTTTAACATGTACCACCTACCTAAACAGTGCTGCACACCACGGATACCCCTTCATGGCAACAGTATTCCCAAATGTTAACAGGATAATGCTCCCAGCCACACTGCAAAAATTGCTCAGGAATGGATCGAGGAACATGTCAAAAAGGTCACCACCTACAAATTCCCCAGATCTAAATCTGATCAAGCATCTGTGGGATGCGCTGGACAAACAGGTCTGATCCGTGAAGGCCCCACCTCACAACCTACAGAACTTAAAGGATCTGCTACTAATAAACTATGCCTACAGAGGTCTTGTGGCATTCATGCCTCGACAGCTGAGAGCAGCTTTGGTAGTACAAATGGGACCTACACAATATTAGGCAGGTGGTTTTAAAGTTATGACCGATCAGTATATTGTGACATAAGATTTAATTTGAATTATGAATACAAATTTTATAGGATTTCCTTTCCTATGAAAGTGTCACCTTTCATTACAGACCACAAAATTCAAGACTAGTAGCCTGTTTTACCTTAGGCATGTGACCATGGTTACCAAAGACCTAGACATACCCTTAGATAAACATGTAACATGTTTGTTTTGTTGCATTGTTATGAAGTTTGAACTTGGAGTAGGTAGGACTTCATGCTATGATGCCGTTTGCTTTGGGTATGTCTTGGATAACCGTTATAGGCTGATTTTACAGGGATGGCTTGAGGCAACGCCTTTAATTACACATCCATATTTAGCGCTCCAAGCTAAACTGGAGGCAATAAGCTTCTGATACATGTTGGTTAGCTGGAGCCATGTAGCTCCAGTGCAAAAATAAATGAAATTGAAATATCTCATTTGCATTTGATCATATGATGGACGCTTTTATCCAAAGTGACTTACAATTAAGATAGGATACAACTGGGCAGTTAAGAGTTAATGGTCTTGTTCAAGCTGATCAATAACCTCGTGCCTTAGCCGCTAAACCACCATTTCTCACTGAATAACTGACTACATCTTTGGTAAAAGCAGACACTGTGGACATTTTGTTGAAGCATCGCTTTAAAAACTGTTTGAGTTTTACAGTTAAACACAACTTTATCAACTACAAATGTCCGTTCAATACTATCCATACTTTCATACCACGATAATTACCACGACTTTTATCACGGCAATACGAGATCACCACCATACCGTATTTCACTACCATCATCTGCAACCCTCAGAAGCTCCGTAACAATATCATGCATCCTGAATATCATGATAACTGATTAACACAGGCCTTATTCAATACTCAGAATCACTGTTCCCTTCATAAGCTAGAGCAGGGAGGCATGGGTGTTCAGTAGCTGCCTGAATACAAAAAAAAAAAAAAAAATCCACAAAATTCTACACAAAGTACATAAAAGATTCACATTTGTAACTTTTTATAAACAGGAAAATAGGAGAAAAAATGAGTTATAAATTACTTAGCATATACTTTTTTTCTACTCTGATCTGCTCCTTCTTGATGTTCTACATCCTAGCATCTTGAATGGAAGATAAAACAGGAATTGGAACGCCAGCTGGTCACATCCTGATTCTCCATGCATGTGCTGCCCTCTAGTGTTTAAGTTTTTGGTTTTGTTTTTTTACAAAATACAATCCTGTATCCGTGTAACAGGAGTCGATCCGAAACGGGAAGCTTAAAGTGAAACCGGGTGGTGGGTGCATCAGTAATTTACATTCCGCAGTAATGTACATGATCATGTGACTGATTTCAGTCAATACCTATAAAGTCATGGTAGAAAAATGACACGCCCACCGAACTAGCTCAGTGAAAACATTCTAAGCCTTTGTTTGTAAAAATGAGGGGGGGGGGGGGGGGGGAAACCCC
>JAQQZU010018764.1:0-15607 GCA_030068025.1 Parauchenoglanis punctatus | reverse complement strand
GTCACTGGGTGTCTTCAAACGATGACTAAAGACTTACCTCTTTCGGAAGTACTTGGACTAGCATTTATTCTTCACTTTAATATTTATAAAAAAATAAAAATAAAAAAACTCATTTTTAGTGTGATGGTATTCTTAGCTCACGTCCTAATGAGCCAGTATCAGAATATATTTAATGATGGAGACCTCAAAGCACTTATGTAAGTCGCTCTGGATAAGGGCGTCTGCCAAATGGTGTAAATGTAAATGTAGATTTGACATGTTGTTGCATTCAGAAATGTCACTGCAAAATTTATAATGCAGTGCAAACACAAGCACAGGCTGCATTCTGAACATTGAGGCAAGTGGTACTATACCCAGCTTATACTCCACAAGGGTTGAGGCAGTCTTCTCCAGATCAACTGTCATGGCAGGCTTCTCCCCATCAACTGTCATGGCAGACCAGCAGTCTCTCTCTCTCTCTCTCATTTGAGTCTTTTGCAAAGCTGGGTCATTCATTTAAACATAAATGTGATGTCATCAGCTCTGCACCCACACTACAGAACACTTCATAAGCTTGGGGGAGCAAGGGAGGGTCTCCATGATGAGCTTTGGCTTTTCACAATGCTGAGGACAGGTTGGGCTCAAATGTCCTTACTACCCACAGTACAAACATTGGCCTTCTCACATGCAAGCCTGCCCTCTATGAGATAGACAGGTGTGCTCCAATTGGACATCTGTGTCTGGAGCCACTAGGTGGTATGAAGAGATATCAGGGATTCTTATGGTGCTATCACAGCTGGTTATTCAACTTGATTTAGATCTTGATTAGGTCCTCAAGGGACAAAGAGTTCTTTAATTTCCTCACTTAGGCCCTGGTGGAAGGCCAACATTAATGCAGACAAGTTTGTGTCACACAGCCACCAGAGTAAAGAACTCAATGGCATAGACAACCATCGGTCTTTTCTCCTGCTGTATGCAAAACTGGGTGGTCAAAGATACAATACATGGCAGCTGTTGACTGGCCTGCAGAGGCACACACATCGGCCAGACTCTGCCAGACCACAGTGGCCCAAATAAGGGCATGTCCTGAGAGCTGGGAAATTATTTAGTCCGCCTTAGCCTGCTCTGTGGGCAACTGGGATGGTTGCTGCTCACATGTAAGTGAGCAATGGCACAAGAAACTCAGACATTGCCCTGGTTCACCATCAACTCTATCTGGCATGGCAGCTGGAGTTAGAGCTAAAGAACAACAAAAAGGTGTTGGATTATGTTTTACTTGCTCTGACTCTGGTTGTTATATATTTATATATTGCTTTATAAGTTGCTATATATTTATATATTGCCTTTCTGGTTGCTATATATTTATATATCTGGTTGCTGTAGTTGTATATTGTACTACAGGAGAACATTACCTGCCTGACTGCACTGTGCCAACTCTGAAGTTTGGTGGAGGAGTGATAATGGTGTGGGGCTGCTTTTCAGGGTTTGGGCTAGGTCCCTTACTTACAGTGAAGGGCAATCTTAATACTTCAGCATATCAAGCTATTTTAGACAACACTATGCTTCCAACTTATTGGAGAAAGTTTGGGGAAGGCCCTTTTCTATTCCAGCATGACTGTCCCCCAGTGCACAAAGCAAAGTCCATAAAGACATGGTTGGATGAGTTGGCCTCTCCTTGAACCGCCACCTTATCATGGTGGAGGGGTTTGCATGTCCCAATGATGCTAGGAGATCTGTTGTCCAGGGCTTTATGCCCCTGGTAGGGTCACCCAAGGCAAACTGGTCTTAGGTGAGGGATGAGACAAAGGGTGGTTCAAAAAACCTCCAATGATGACGAAAAAATTTCGACTGCGTTTTCTCTCGCCCAGACGCGGGTCACCGGGGCCCCCCTCTGGAGCCAGGCAGCTTCCCAAAGAGTCAGTGTGGGTCCCCCTTCCCATGGGCTCACCACCCATGAGGGCTCCTCCATCTCGGACTGAGGTCACCAAGGTGGTCAAGAAACTCCTCGGTGGCAGGGCTCTGGGGGTGGATGAGATACACCCTGAGTTCCTAAAGGCTTTGGATGTTGCAGGACTGTCTTGGTTGACACACCTCTGCAACAACACATGGACATCAGGGACAGTGCCTCTGGATTGGCAGACCAGAGTGGTAGTCCCCCTTTTAAAGAAGGGGGACCAGAGGGTGTGTTCCAACTACAGAGGTATCACACTCCTCACCCTTCCTGGAAAAGTCTATTTGGGGGTCCTGGAGATGAGGGTCCATCAGATAGTCGAATCTCGGATTAAAGATGAACAGTGTGGTTTTCGTCTTGGTCGCGGAACAGTGGACCAGCTCTACACCTTTAGCAGCGTCATGGAGGGTGCATGGGCGTTTGCCCAACCAGTCTACATGTGTTTTGTGGACATGGAAAAGGCGTTCGACCGTGTTCCTTGGGAACCCTGTGGGGGGTACTCCGAGAGTATGGGGTACCGGACCGCCTGATAAGGGCTGTTCGGTCCCTGTCAGAGCTTGGTCCACATTGCAGGCAGTAAGTCGAGCTCGTTTCCAGTGAGACTCCGCCAGGGCTGCCTTTTGTCACCGATTCTGTTCATAACATTTATGGACAGAATTTCAAGGTGCAGCCTTGAAAGGGGGTTCGGTTTGGTGGGCTCATGATTGGGTCACTGCTTTTTGCAGATGATTTTGTCCTGTTTGCTTCGTCAGGTCGTGATCTTCAACTCTCTCTGGATTGGTTCGCAGCCGAGTGTGAAATGGCTGGGATGGTAATCAGCACCTCCAAATCCAAGACCATGGTCCTTGGCAGGAAAAGGGTGGAGTGACCTCTCAGGGTTGGGGTGAAATCCTGCCCCAAATGGAGGAGTTTAAGTATCTCAGGGTCTTGTTCATGAGTGAGGAAAGAAGGGAGCATGAGATCAAAAAGCGGATCGGTGCGGCGTCCACAGTGATGCGGGCTCTGCATCAGTCTCTTGTGGTGAAAAAAGAGCTGAGCCGTGAGGCACAGCTCTCATTTTACCAGTCGATCTATGTTCCTACCCTCACCTATGGTCATGAGCTAAGGGCAGTGACCGAAAGAACGAGATTGCGAATACAAGCGGCTGAAATGAGTTTCCTCCGCAGGGTGTCTGGGCTTTCCCTTAAAGATAGGGTGAGAAGCTCAGTCATCTGGGAGGGGCTCAGAGTACAGCCACTGCTCCTCCGCATCAAGAGGAGTCAGATGAGGTGGCTCGGGCATCTGATTAGGATGCCTCCTGGACGCCTCCCTGGTGAGGTGTTCCAGGCACGTCTAATCGGGAGGAGGCCCCGGGGAGGAGGTCTACTGTGAGCCGCTCTAACCCTAACCCTAACCACTTCCCAGGGAAAAGTCTTGATCTTAATTTCCTGCACTACATTTTGGTGTACATAAGCACTGTTAGTGACACAGTGAGATGGTGAGCTGACCCTCCATAGTTTGAATCCTGCCTTAGATAAGTGATTTATAAAGCACTATAAAACTATTAATGCATAGCTACTGATATATTATGCAATCCTATTTCTAGTAATCAAAAGATTTACATTTCTTTTTGTAATTTGTATTTAAACTGTTATAAACTCTCCTTCGCACAACATGCCTCCACACATTCTTTTTTCAAAATTACACTTGCCCACACAAACAGAACTTTTAAAACTATCTCCACTGACACAAAAACTACTAAAACTAAAATAAAAATTTAAATAAAAATACTAACATGAATATGTCAAACCTGTTATAATACTGTGAGATCACAGAAGCAAAAAGATCAAGTTCCTTACTCCTTCCCTGTGATGGCACAGAGGAGCTCTTTTGTTCCTTGCAAGGAGGACACTTCAAGATAATGTTAAGGCATGCGGACATGCTGACCTCGGTCAGTGTGTGTGTGTGTGTATGTGTGTGTGTGTGTGTGTGTGTGTGTGTGTGTGTGTGTGTGTGTGTGTGTGTGTGTTGTGATAAATATGATCTCTATATCAATCCAAATGAGAATAGTTTGCTAATTTGCAAGCACAGACACAGGAATCAAATCCCCTAAGCTCTACATACTTCTACGTACATATACACACATATATACAGTATATATACACTACCAGTCAAAAGTTTGGACACACCTTCTTATTCAATTTTTTTCTTTATTTTTATTACTTTAAAAGAGACTGGAAAATGATGGACTGTTGTTTCTCTTTACTTAGTTGAGCAGTTGTTGACATAAAAGGTTATTAGTGGAATTTCTTTCCTTCTTAATGCATTTGAGACCAACAGTAAATAGTAAATGATAAAAATAAAGTAAACAGCCCTATAGAACAAATATAGTAATCCATATTAACAAGGCACATGTGTTAACTGAAAAGCATTCCAGGTGACTACTTCATGAAACTGGTTAAGATAATACCAATTGTATAATCACGGTAAATGTTGGCTACTTAGAAGAATCTAAAATATGAAACATATTTTGTTTTTTTGTTTTTTTATGTTTACCACATAATTCAGTATATGCCATAGGTGTTGCCTCATAGTTTTGATGTATTCAGTAATGTTGTACAATGTAGAAAGGAAAAAAAAATAAAGAAAAACCTATGAAAAAGAGTAGGTGTGTCCAAACTTTTGACTGGTAGTGTGTGGTATGTGTATGTCTTCCTCAACTTCGGGTCCTCTACCAGAGGCCTGGGAGTTCTGCACAGAATCTTAGCTGTTCCTAGAACTGCTCATTTCTGGACAGAGACCTCAGTTGTTTTGTTGGGACTTTGAATCACTGGATTTAGGTGGGAAATGTGAAAGGTGGGCATGATTCGGCTATGGTGTGGCAGATCTAACCTGGTAAGTGACAGGGTTAATTTGCTTTGTGAGTTTTGTGAATTTGCTAAGGGGTCTGACGAAATGAGCATTGAGCTTCTTGTATCCAGGTAGTCTCATTATGTCTCTGGTAGAGAGCCACATAACAGTCCCCAGGTTGATACTGTGATGCTTCCCTTTGGTGACAATCAGCAAACTGATCCTTTCTCCCAAACTTGCTCACTCCTTTTAAACCATTTATCTGCAGTAGGTGATGAAGTGGGGTTAGCGTTCCTCGGAATATAGGTGGCTGATATTCGTGTACACATTGGAAAGGGGTTAGCAGAGTGTCAAAGAGAATTCTGCACATATGGAAGAAATCATTACCAGTCTCTTTGGTTATTGGAAGAGAATGTTTGCTGAAACCTTCTTATTCCCTGATTTACCTGCTCCACTTGACCATTAGATTATGGGTGGTACCTTGATGTCAGACTCACTGTCACACCTAGCTTCTCCATGAAATTGACCCAAACGTGGGAAATGAACCGGGGCCTGCAATCACTGACTACATCACATCCTCCAGGATCCCAAAGGTTCTGAATACTTGTCAAAAGAAGTTCAGCAACTTGGAAGGCAGTGGGTAAGACCAGTAATGGAATGAGTCATAGTGACTTGGAGAAGCGGTCCATAATCGTTGAGGTGACTGTTGTTATCAAATTCAGGTAAATGAGTAAAGAATCCAATGCAATGTGGGACCAGGGACATTGCGGCATAGGCAGGGGCATTAGTTTACCAGCAGGAAAGGTTCTAGGCACTTTAGCATGTGCACAAGTGGAACAAGATGAAACAAATTGGTTGATGTCTTGAACCTTGTCTGGCCACCAGTATTTCTCTCATATCAGGTCATATAGTACAGTGTGTCCCTGGGTGCCCAGTGGCAGGAGAGGTGTGTGGTTGGATGGACAGCATCTGGAATGTGATATGGGAGAGTCATTTCTAATTCATGGTCAAAATCCCAGGTTATGCTATTAACAATGCAGATGTCTGGGATGATGGTCTCAGGTTCCAGTTTTCTTTCCTGGTAGGGTATATATGAGACAGTGGCTTGATTTACAGTGGTATATACAGGACAGTGGCTTGACAGTGGTAGACCTGGCTTTGAAATTCTTTGAGCCAGGGATGAAGGAAATGGTGAAATGGAAGCGAGTGAAGAACAGAGCCCAGTGTGCTTGTCTTGGGTTGACATGTTTGGAGGTGTGCAGATATTCCAGATTGTCATGATCTGAGAGAACAGTTAATGGGTATTTAACCTCTTCAAGCTGATGTTTCCATTTTTCCAAGATGAGTTTGACTGTGAGCAGCTCACAGTTTTCCATGTCACAGTTCATCACAGCTGGCAATAATTTCTGGGAGAAAAAGGCAACAGGGTGCAGTTTGTGTTTTTCTACAAAGTGCTGAGACAGAACAACTCCCACTCCAGTCTTGGAGGCATCCGCCTCTATAGTAAAAGGTCATTCAGGATCTGTGGGATGCAGGACAGGAGCTGTAGTGAATGCTTGCTTGAGCTGAACAAAGGCCTTTTCTGCTTGCTCATTCCATGTGAGCTATTTGAGTCCCTTCTTCAACAGTGCTACCATGGGTGCTGCCACCCTATTGAAACCTCTTATGAACCTCTTGTAGAAGTTGAGGAAATTGAGGAATCTCTGTAGATCCTGTACAGTCTGAGGAGTGGGCCACTTTGTCACAGCCTTGACCTTGGTATTGTCCATGGTGATCAGTGCTAATGATGTAACCCAGAAAGGAAATGGAGTCATTACGAAATTTGCATTTTTCTCCCTTGGCATACAAATGATTATCCCTCAGTTTGTCCAGTACCTTCCTGATGTGGATCACATGGCTCTCCAGTGTAGGTGAATAGATCAAGATGTCATCAATGTAGGCAATGATGAACCTTCTAAGAAATGAAATGAACCTTCTTAGAAATGCTCAGCATGTCATTGATGAAACATTGAAAAACTGATGGAGCATAGGATAGTCCATAGGGCATGACTTGTTATTGGCAGTGGCCAGATGCAGTACTAAAAGAGGTTTTCCACTCATCTCCTTCACGAATTCTGATGACATTGTAAGCACTGTGGAGATCAAGCTTGGTGAAGATTTTGACTGACTTGAGCTGTTTGTGGGCTGATGGGACCAGGGGAAGTGGTTAAGGGTATTTCTTAGTGAGCTGGTTGAGACCTCTGTAATTGATGCATGGACATGGAACGCCCCCATTTTTCGCCACAAAGAAAAATCCTGCTGATGCAGGTTATGTGAATGGAAATATATATCCCTGTTGTCTCTTGTATATATTCCTCCATTGTCTTGTGCTCGTCAATGGACAGTGGATAAATTCTGCATCGTGTTGGGTAGCAGGTCAATGGCGCAGTCATAAGGACAATGTGGCAGTAGTCCGCTGACTTTGGCTTTGTATAACTCTTATTTTCCACAGTCAAACTGGCAGTTCCAGACACAAGAGTGGGCAAACTATTGTTTTGCAAAGTGCACTAACGAATATAGGGAATATATCTGTGTGTGTGTAGGGTGTAGCATAAATTGGGTGCACCTGCATCCAATTAAAAGTCTGGGGATTCAGAGAGTGAATGTATGTGAGTGTTCATGGGAGATGGAGTCTGTATGTGAGTCTGTGGGTGCCACCATATTGTCTTGCTGTGAGTGCTCAAGGGAACTGGAGTTTTCTAGAGGTGCAGTTGCAGATATGACATAGAGAAAGTTCTACTGATCTATCTGCTCTTCCATTTCACTGAAATGTTTTTTTTTATAATTTCATTATTAGTTGGACTGTGTTATGAAGCAGTGTAGTTCATAATGCAGTTCAACTAATAATTAAATTATTGGCAATTATTTTTAATATCGATTTTTTTCATTGATTTTTTTGAGTAGTTATTGCAGTCCTTATTCATTTTAAAATTGTGATCATATAAATAATACCCATTTTTACTAAATGTATTGGTAATCTGATATAATAATAATAAAAAATAAGTCACTCTTACATACTGAATGAGGTCAATGTGTCTGCTGAGTGGCCGCTTTTCTTGGAGAAAGAGTACAAGTAAGTGACTCAAACAACATGTGAACAGTAAAACTACCCTTTAACGGTCGTCATTATCTATGTATGCATCTGTAGCTATATATATATATATATAATTTTATAATTTTGATAAAACTTCCAACAAAGCTTGCCATAAAAGTAGCAGAAAGAAATATTTTCCTACAATAAAAGTAATCTACAGCAATATCTATTTAGCAATTGGCAGAAGAACGAGCACACATTTATTTTAGTGTCTTGTGTTATTTAGTGTCTATTTAGTGTTTACAAAAAAATGTCTGTTCCATAAGAGAAACTGTTATGAATAGTGCTACATAAGCAGTAAACCACTTATGAGAACACTTAGCTATGATAACTTTCTTGGCACTTGTGTGTCTTGGTGTCTGTTAATGTTAGTGCTATATGCAGAATGAACTTCAAAGTGGTAAGAATACTATTTAATTTTATTGTCTCATCTGGCTTTTTAATTGTTTATTGTAGCAGATTGCTTTTCTGGCTGCATATTTTTGTTATTATTACCTAACTGTCCATATGATGATGCTGCTGAATGAGGGAGTCTGTTGTTTGCTTTGCCAACATTTACTGCATGTTTCCCTATGTTATATTAAATATATAATATAGTAAGATAGTATATTGTAGACTATTATTTAGCTGACTGCTGTTTTTTTCACGCCTATTGGCTGATCTTTGAAATGCATAGGGTAATCAGAGATTTATAATAGTATTGCACCAGTAATGTGCAAAAAATACCTGAATCAAGCTCTCTAGTACTAGTGAGCTCTCTCATGCTCACTCACTCACTAGACGTATGTGTGTGCATTGGAACCTAAACATTAAAGGTAGCCTACAAATGGCTGGGTGGTTTTTGAGTGTACTATGAAATATATTTCTGCTGGCACCACTGGTAACAATTACCAGGTTAGATTTGTGGTTAATTATTTATTTTTAAAGGCTTCCATCCATCCATCCATCCATCCATCCATT
Source organism: Parauchenoglanis punctatus (assembly GCA_030068025.1). Classification (NCBI taxonomy): domain Eukaryota; kingdom Metazoa; phylum Chordata; class Actinopteri; order Siluriformes; family Auchenoglanididae; genus Parauchenoglanis; species Parauchenoglanis punctatus. The sequence continues at coordinate 6,755 of JAQQZU010018764.1, read as the reverse complement.
CATTATCTATACCGCTTCATCCATCTGGGTCGCGGGGAAGCTGGAGCCAATACCAGCATCTTCGGGCGAGAGGCGGGGTACAATAATATTGCGCTTGACTGAGGGAGAGCATGTGCAGAGTAGGGGGCTGCCTGCAGTGTGTGCATAAGCAGTGACTGACACTCTGTCAGACATGTCCTGACTCTGATTGGTTGTTTTACTTCAGGCACAGTAGATACTTGCAAATGGCATTAGGAGAACTGGGCAGAGGATGAGGAGCTTGATTTTTTCACAGATTATCTGTCTCTTGCACCAATGTCAGTCAGGATGTAGTGGAAGTTTAAGCAAATATGATAAAAACTTTTTTTTATATGGGTTACCTACTGCTCCATTACTATCAAATATGTGATACTCTTAGCTCTGAACATGAATTTCTACTTCTGAGATTCCAGTAATCCTGATCCTTCTGCTTTCTGGACCTGCCTGATCCATCCTGGTGTCCTATTTCTGGTTGGAGTTATCATTTGGAAACCACATTTTCCTGTTGGGATGGCACCATATGAACTGCCTCAACATATACCTAGAACTGTGAAGATGGCATTGGACTACTGTTGACAAGAGCGGTTCTGCTAGAATGGCATAGGACTCAAATTACCACGAACAGTCTTGCACTCAAATCTTGACCCTATTACTAAAGTGTATTAGCTGTAATTGCACTTTCCAGTGCCAACCAAATGAGGATGGGTTCCCTTTTGAGTCTCAAGGTTTCTTCCTCTTGTCATCTCAGGGAGTTTTTCCTTGCTACCATCACTACAGGCTTGCTCATTAGGGATATAAAAGGGATGTATTTATAGATAAAGTTATAGATTCATGAGTTTATATTCAGAATTCATTTACTTCTCTGAACCTGCTTTGTGACAATGTCTGTTGTTAAAAGCACTACACAAATAAAATTGAATTGAATTTAATTTAATTTCTGGGATTCTAATTTGGAGTCACCAACATTTTCTCGGTACTTAAAAATAAAAGACCATAAAATATCCTACTTAGTTTGTGACCCCTTAATTACTATTTACACCTATAATTAGTTGTTTATTCTTCTTTACTGTAGAATACAATTCCTCTACACTCACTGATCAATTTAATAGATACCGCTGTATACCTGGCCATTCATCCAGTTATTCAAACAGTCAATCATGTGGCAGCAGAGCAATCATGCAGATACCAGAGTTCCATTTACAGACTTACCAAATCCAAGAGAAGCAGGAGGGGCAATGGGTACTGCTTGGACAGTGGTGGAGGTGTAAAGACCAGTGATGAGCAAGCCATCGAAGAAAGAACTAGTGGAGAGTGTCACTGCAGAGAGATGAATATAATTAGTAAAATAAGTCATAGAGCTAAACTTTAGCTATATACCGTACATATGTTCATTGATTGTGTTTTAATGAGGGAGAGAGAGAGAGAGAGAGAGAGAGCACAAGAGAGCAGATGCAGATGTATTGGCAGTGGATAAAGCATTTGCAACAAAATGCAAAATATGTACATGTACATACCTGATTTAGGTAAATTTTTACCATTTTTACAATTAATTATACACATTTTCAATACAGAGTTCATGTTTTCAAAACTCTTTTCACAGTTCTATTTACCAACATGCAGCTTAACACAGCAAATATGTAATATTTACGCATTTTATGTAACCATACCACTGAACATGGATTTTTCGGATTCTCTTTAAAGATCCACCAACATACTCTCAGTATTTCACCCGTGTTGTATCAAAGATCAAAAATTACTCACCCTTATGTTTAACAGCGGAAAAAAACAACCTAAATGATCTTTTTTCAACTTGAAATTTGATTACTTTTCCTGGAGTAACCCCAAGATTATAAAAATTTAAACATTTCTTTTGCTCATATTTTCATGAAATCTGTATACCACTCAAGTCATGAGTGCATGTTTCAGTGCCAAACAAGTGAACAGTGATTTGGAAGAGGAGGAAATGTCTGAGACAGATGGGTAAGAATACAACCATGATGCATGAAGCATGCAACCATGATGCATGAAGCATGATGCATCATCTTCAGATGAAGAAGAAATTCCCTCAAGTGGAAAGAGAGAACCATTTTTATCAAAGAATGGAAAAATAACATGGTCCATGTCTCTATATGACAATGAGGGCAGGATGGCAGCACATAATGTAATAAAGATGGGCCCACAAGATACAGTGCATCCGGAAGGTATTCACAGCGCATCACTTTTTCCACATTTTGTTATGTTACAGACTTATTCCAAAATGGATTAAATTCATTTTTTCCCTCAGAATTCTACACACAACACCCCATAATCTCAATATGAAAAAGGTTTCTTTAGGTATTTGCAAATTTATTAAAAATAAAAAAACTGATCTATCCATTAGCTATACTGCTTTATCCGTCTGGGTCGTGGGGAAGCTGGAGCCAATCCCAGCGAGAGGCGTTGAGGAGCGAGAGGCAATTACACCCTGGGCAGGTCGCCAGTCCACCACAGGGCCAACACAGACAAACAACCACACACGCTTGCACGCTCGCTTTTCACTTATGGGCAATTCAGAGTAGCCAGTTGACCTAATCTGCATGTCTTTGGACTGTCAGAGGAAACCAGAGCGCCCGGAGGCAACCCACGCATGCACAGGGAGAACATGCAAACTCCGCACAGAAAGGCACCCTGGGTGACCCAGGGATCGAACCCAGGACCTTCTTGCTGTGAGGTGACAGTGCTAACCACTGCACCACCGTGTTAAATAAAATAAATGTTAAATTAAATAAATACATGGGTATGCCAAACAACAACTGTTTAAATGTAATATATTTTGACGGGTGAAAATTTCTACTTCAGCAGCATCTTGATTTTTCAATTAATAATTACTGTGCTTATTTTTGAATAACATCAAATTTTATATACTTGTCATTTTATAACAATCCACATATTAAACTTGATGCACAATGCTTAGCACATGATGCATGTGCATGTAGTGGCAGCTCTGAATTGGTTGGCCATTGCCCACCCCTGACAACTTCTATATCCAGTCATGATGGCAAAGCCAATTCTTATATTTTTGCTATACACTGAAGACATTTGGATTTGAGATGAAAAGGTCAGTATTTCAACTTTATTTTCCTGATATTTACATGTAGATGTGTTAGAATGTTGCTATTTGGTGGTACAACATCCAATTTTTAGGTGAGTAAAACTATAGGAATACATAGTTTAAAAGTAAATTAAATAACACTAAATTTAGTTGCATATCTCTTGCTTGCAATAACTGCATCAAGCTGGTGACCCACTGACATTACCAAACACTCATCTTTTGTGGTGATTTTTCAGGCATTTACCACAGCTTATTTCAGTTCTTGTTTGTTTTGTGCAGTTTCTTCCTTCATTCTCTGCTTCAGGAGGTAAAATGCATGCTCATTCAGGTTAAGGTCTGGTGATTGAATGGACTTGGACAATCTATTGCTCAAAAGGACAAAGGACATAAAGTGTGATGTGCATGAAAACTTGTGGTCAAATACATAAATCAGGATTGAATAGCATTGCACTGGTAAGTCATTGTATTTTGTTAATTGTCAAACTGGTTTAATTAAGTGTAATTAATCAGCAAATATTTGAGATGTGAAACTTCATCATGTTGGGATGAACTAGACATTTCAAAACAGATCTTGTCCAACTGTCTTGGCCAATAGATGCCTTAGGGCTCAGCAGTGTGGGAACATTGAAGATACCTCTTAGAATTCTTCTCCACACTGATGCACATACTGTACATTATATATTCTTAGTGTGAATACTTTTGTCTTTAGCTATTACACTTCAGAGAAGATAACACTTCAACTCCAGTTGTTAAATTCAGGGAAGGCTGAGTTTGTCCCAACATTATATTATTGTCAAAATAAGGATTTTTGTTTGTTTGATTTTTTTTTTGTTGTTGTTGTTGTTTTGTTTTAACACCATCATTTATTATATATGGGACTTCTATATTGATTGTAAAATATCTATCTTTACACCTTTCTAAACTAGAAACAGCTAACTCTGTGTAACAAGAACAGTGTTTTCTCTTAATTTTATTATCTGTCATTCTCTCCTCTTAGCGTGAGGTAATTAGCATAGTTGCATGGTGTAGTTATACTGCAAACAGTGGCATCTTGGTAAGTGAAAATATCTTGAATATAGTCAAATCTATGTAGTATTTCCAATTCTACAATTACAATTAACAGTATATATGATCATTAAACCTATTTATAGACATTTTATTAATATCATACATAAATTATTCTTGTTTTGTTGGTAGATATCTTTTCTCTAATTTTAAGTATTTATTTGTAGAAAGAAACAAGATTTTCTGTCAATGGAATAAGAAAATTTAGAGGTAAAATCATGTTAAAGCATCTAAAAACAGACCAAACAATATTATATTTGTTTTAGAAACTCATTATAATAAATATAATTAAAATATATCATTTTTGCAGCAAAGAAATCACATTAGATTCAAAGATCACAAAGCATTTCACCCAAACTTTCACTCCAAAAGCAAATATTTAAAACCAAAATCACTCACTCTTTGATTTAACGGAAATTCTACACTCAGATGGCACACACAAGCAAGCAAACACACATGGAGAGAGAGAGAGAGAGTGAGAGAGAGAGAGAAGGAGAGAGAGAGAGAGAGAGAGAGAGAGAGAGATTATGTCTAATTCACAATTGCAAGATCAATTTACTGTAGTAAACCAGACATGACTTGCTAATCAGGGTAACTATGTGTTGAACAGCCCTCAAGACATTGTTGAATTATATAGGTGAACTAAATGCCATATGCCCAAGTTTCAAATTTGTATTTCAAAATTTACATTATTTAAAAAGTACAGTTAGGGTTTCTCATTTGGATACCCATTGTAACTGAATGGATACACCAAATAATTGATTCTTTAGGCTAAAGTCCCTTAATCACACAATAGGCCTTCACAATCACTTTACATGCAAAGAATATTTCATTTTCCCCCCTTATTACTTAAAAGACAATATTCATACTATGCTGTTTACATGACTTATAAAAATAATTCCTGTTTACATGCATGCATGTGCCACAGATGGGAGTTGAGGCAGGATGCATGTACAGGAGAAGGTTTATTTACAGGGAATATTTACAAAATAATATAGAGAAGAATAACCAGGGTAACAAAACACAGAAACAAAGGCTAGGTAACTGTCTGCATACTGAATACGGATATGGAATGTAATACTTCCTGCCAGACAATGGGAAAACACAGGATTTAAATAGACAAAATATTCAAAGGGAAAACAGAAACAGGTGAGAATGATCATGACACATTATGTAAGACAATTGACAAGACATAAACCAAAACAAAAGCACATGTGATAGCATAAATAAAGAACCATGCAGAAGAGCTTATCCTCATTCTGCAAGGAAGGGAGCTACATGACAGCATGTCTACCGCTGCCTTAAAAACTGTTGTCTAGTTGAGCTAGAGCTGCCTGAAAACAGACAAGAGGCCATGTGTTATGAACTCCAGAAAAAAAACCCAATTGGGATGTATTTTCTGGATGCAGTGTAGACATGTCCAAAGAATGCCCCTAAATCCAGAATAATATTGGCATATCCCGCATATGTTAATTGGAAAATGCTAAATTCAGAATAAGGCAGAATTCGGAATATCCAAACAAATATGCTGTTTACATCAACATAGTTTGCAGTTCTGCTGAATTCATTCTGCAAAATTCTATAAATACATTTCAATGCAATATTTACTTCTCATTGGGAACACAGCTGTCTCATTTTCCTACATCAAAACAATAAGGAAAGAAAGGGAAAAAGAAAGCGAAAAGAACAAGTATGCAAAAAGTGGCAGAGGATAATATATACATGCCACAGATTTCCTCTTCACATCGAGCATGGTATTTTGGATTTTGCCCACCCTATGCCATTTGCTGATTGATTGACCCTGCCTGTCTCCTGTTTAAGTACCTGCTTCACCATTTGGATATTTTTGCCTTTCAATAAACTGTACATGCGTCCTCACTTTGCCTCAACCTGTGTACATAGTAGTACAGCAATAGTACAGCCGTGGCCAAAAGTTTTGAGAATGACACAAGTAGGGGTTTTCACAAAGTTTGCTGCTTCAGTGTTTTTAGATCTTTTTTTCAGATGTTTCTATGGAATACTGAAGCATAATTACAAGCATTTCATAAGTGTCAATAGCTTTTACTGACAATTACATTACGTTTGTGCAAAGAGTCAATATTTGCAGTGTTGGCCTTTCTTTTTCAAGAACTCTGCAATTCGGTCTGGCATGCTGTCAATCAACTTCCTGGCCAAATCCTGACTGATGACAGCCCATTCTTGCATAATCAATGCTTGGAGATGTCAGAATTTGTGGGTTTTTGTTTGTCCACCCACCTCCTGAGGATTGACTACAAGTTCTCAATGGGATTAAGGTCTGGGGAGATTCCTGGACATGGACCCAAAATTTCGATGTTTAGTTCCCCATGCCACGTAGTTATCACTTTTACCTTATGGCATGGTGCTTCATCATACTGGAAAAGGCATTGTTCATCACCAAACTGCTCTTGGAGGATGTTTTGGTATCATTCTTTATGATATGATAACGGTCGGCAGCGCGACCGTATGCACGCAGCGGCCCCTCAGGATCCGAAATCGTGCTTTTTTGTTTTTAAAATCGTGTTTTCTGTTTTTATTTTGTTTTCTTGGCGTAACTCCGACG
>JAQQZU010018684.1:4183-15613 GCA_030068025.1 Parauchenoglanis punctatus | reverse complement strand
CGTGATCAGCACCCAAAAATCTATAAGAAACACCCAACAGTGTTCAAGAAGCAAAAACATTGTTGTGCAGTGTAATGTAAACCTTCTCTAATCATTAAAATGTGTTTTTATATTAGACCGTCCCACATTAAAAAGACACTACATTTCTTCTTCATTGTCGTCTTATTCTCATTATCAGCCATGTGATAAAATTAGATTATACAACAGTCAGTCCTGCGATCCACTAATTTGATTGGTCAAGCAGCGCTCCAACACTGCTGATATTTAGTATAACTATGTTATTCTATAATATATGTTTGTCTCTGACAATTCTGATTCTAGCAGCAGTTTGTTACACTGAAACACTAACTACAGACTGTGTCGGTCTGTGCACTGCACACAGCACTCTATCCAGCTGTGACTTCTTTAGGAACTACAGATGAGGTCAGACGTTTGCATACAGGCATCAATGTTATGGACATCATGGACAGTATGGATGATTTTGACGATGGATGATTTGATTTTGAGGTTTAGAATTCCAAAAACCCAAAATAAATTAAAACTTTGCTCCAAATTCCTCTTTCTTTAATTAAAGGATGTATGTTGTACAATCATTCTTCCCCAGAAAAAGAACAGCTCAAATCAGTTCAAATCACTGAAAGCCCAATACTGCCATGATATTCACGTCCATGATGACTGTATGTAAACTTCTGACCTTCACTGTATTTTGGTTGATGGAGCAAAAATAACCAAAATACTTGCCATACTGTTTCTGAATTGTCAGTTACTCGATATTAATTTCCTGTTTGTAGAAGTTATATAAAAGCAAGATCACACTCATGATCGTGCTTGTGCGATATTGTTTAAGTAAGTAATATTCTTAGAATGCCTTGTGTAACACCCCAAAGCAACCCACAAACACTTTTATTTAGCACAAACGTAGCTAATATAGGTGGCAAAAATGATTGGTTAACTGTGGCATAAGAGAAATAAAACACTTCAGGACATGAGTCAGTTTACACAGAAAAGACAGACAAAAGCATACGAGACAAAAAGTGACCGTGAGACAGAAAAAGACAAAAAGAGAAAGTAAGACAAAGTGTGACTGTGTTTGGATCAATTAAACTTTTATGACCAGCATACTACTATATACAAATAGCAATATATACAAAATATATATTGTATATGCTATTTACAAAAGCACTCAGTAATACACAATGAAATATGTATTATTATAAATAATAATAGTTCACATTTTCTCCATAAAGCACCGTTACCATTACATAACAGTAATGACAACAATATTATAATTTATACTTCTTTACATGTTAAAGCTACCATTAGGCTTATTATCCAATAAGTACATGAAAAATTATCCAAAATAAAAGATATTAGGAGTAAAGAGAGTAGGACCACACTTACTGTTTGTTGGAGTTTAGAAAGTTAAGCAATTACTACATCATACAAGCACAAGTTTAAGCAGTTTGACAAAAGGGAAAAGGAAATGGGGCAGGGGAAAGGGTGCTGGTGCTGGTGGTGTTGGTGGGACGTTGGAGCCATTTAGTTTTTGCGCACTGTGGAATAGCAGCATGGCTAAAAACTAGGAACTACAGCAGGGTTTGTCTTTTGGTTTTTGCAGCTCAATCTGTGCAGCGAGTGTCATTCATTTTTACAAAGGTCACTGTGCTTCTGCCAGTCATCTTGTGCACGGGGAACAGTTGTGAAAAGTCAGTAGATCTGCCATTACTGCCTCTCTCTGTGTAGAGGAGAAACAAAGCTAGTGCAAAACATGCCAGAAAAAGTCATTATATTTAAACATTCGCTGCAGAAATCCTGCCCTATGTAGGGGTGGAGCGTGCACTCTAAACATAGTGAACAGCCAAGATCTTTCACAAAAGATGAGCGAACTGGCTAAATATTTATAGCTAAACTTCAACGGAGGGGAAAAAAAAAAACGAAACAAGACAAAACACCATTTTCCCCCTTTACCCAATTTTTAGATTAGGGACTACGAGACAAACGGAGCTCACATCAGACACTGAACACGTCTCTGATCGACTCAATGTCGGGTAAAGTGTAAAGTACCATAGGTACATGATTAATAAAGGACAAAGGATGGTTATAACTGGGACAGAAGCACTGTAAGCAGCTTTGTAACTGGGAGAGCAGAGCTTATGTTTCTGGCACGTTAATGTGTCACAGTGTTGGGGGGTTAGCAGTGATGGGTGACAAACAATTAATAACTGTTCAGGAAATATGTTTTCTAATAAAAAATTTAAAAAAAAATAAAAAAAAAGGCTAAGATAATGAAACTATAATATGACTGGGTCCAAAAGTCAGAATTCATAAGCAATTTGTTTTTTTTTTTTTATTTCAGGTTTGTTAAGTGTATGCTATTACATGACTTTAACCCAATTCTCGAAACAGTGGGTTCTTGGGTCATGTCATGTTATTCAACAAGAGGCTTCAACGGATAACACTGTGTGTTAAGGGGCAAACACACACGAAAAGGGGAGCGATGCGGCATCGATGTGGCGACCAGAGACCGCGGAACGTCGATGCAATTCGTCAACTTGTACTGAGAACAGGTGAAATAACCGTAGGCCACGCGAAGTGTTTACCAAGTTAAACTAATCTCAATTTTGAGGCGACGTGATTCAAGTGACCTCCAATGACCGTTGACTGACCAATAACTATACAAGAGGGATACCCAGGCAACCAGATCCTGGAATGTCCACTAGCAACAAATTTCAGCTACAAAGCAATGGGTGACAAGCGAATTGCTTACGTTGTGTACGCCCCTTTAGGAGTGTGTTTCTTCTTGGGTGCAAAGCAATAGGAGTTTCTAAAACAAATCAAAAAAATAATAAATAAATAAATGGGGGTGTTAACAGTTTTCGACATACAGAACTGTGCAAAAGTCTTAGACCCCCTATTTTTTAAGTTCACCGTTTTCATGCCTCTGCATTGTTGAGTCAGTACAAAAACATTTTATATTCCCAAATAACCAAAAAACAAATCCAAATGAAGGCTGCTGGGTTTTGCATGCAAAAATGAACCACGTGTCTCCAGACAAACTGCAATAGATTCTCCAAGTGACTCAGTAAAACATAGCAGCTAATTTCCTAATAAAACTGCCCAAACTGTACTCATGAATCTCACACCAAATATAGACTTCATTTTGTTTAGTGCGCTTTGCATTTTTTTTTACATGGAAGATTTCTTTATTTTTGAAGGCGTATTTGTTTTAAAGCATTTTAAATGCATGCGCCTAAAACTTTTGCACAGTGCTTCACATTTGAAGACAACAATTATGTATTAGGTTTTATGTTATGTATTATGTTCATATTTGAGTCTGATTTTTGGACCCTGGTGTTGATTAAAGACAGAGTCTATTTGAATGATGAATAATCAGCCTGGTTTGATCATCATGACAACTCCCACACTCCCACTCGGTCCTGCTTGACTGGTTCAGTCTGTGCTTTGACTGAAAACATTTAAGTCATTCATTAGAATATTAGCTGATTCAGCTGCTTTGATTGAATTTGGCTTAATGTTGATGTGCAGAGAGGTGCTTTTACTAGTGACACCAAACTTGCTACAATATTCAGCTCACCTACTCCAGGTAATCAGTCTCAGGATTTGATAAACTGTTTTAGCTCAACTGGATTAAATTCTATACATCTAACACAAAGAGTGGTGATCACAGAGTTACAGTGATTTTCGGCGGATACAATATTTTGGTTATCATGGAGATGTCCAATACCGCCAGCACGTTCTATTCAAGACGAGACTGCCTAGATAGGTAGCATGTTTGTGGAGCACCTCTAACGGTCATCTTTAGTTGTTTATTTTACCCAGAATTGCCTATACTCAGCCAATCCCATAATTCTGTTTACTGTTTAAAAGTCATGGATCGATCTGTTGCGCCATTTCTACATTTACACATCTAAGGTAAGGTCTTTTGGTTAACACTAGTGTCTCTCCAACACTCGTTTTAAATAAACACTAACCCTCCTCATTAGTCATTAACACTCGTTAACACAAGCTGATATAAAAAGTATAACTTGCTCGTCACTAAAGAGGCAAACACTATCTAAAAACAGAGATATTGTCTTATCTAAACGCAGAAAATGTCGAGTGTTACAAGTGATGACGCAGATTAACTAATGTTATACTGGGACATATCTAGCTGAAATCCTGCACTTCAGAGATGTCAAACCAGGCTAGATAAATATTTGCCAAAACACAATGTGGTATGCAGTTATGCTAACCCCCATCACTGAGCCTAAAGAGCTCGAGGAAATCAGTGTACCTATACCTGAGGTTACTATCTGTCCCACGAAGGATGAGATGTCCACGTTCACCTCTGAAACACAAAAATGCATTTTAAGACCAATCCCAGCGGCAGACGTGCAGCGAGACCTGGCCTTCGTGCAGGAAGAAGTGATGTTAGGCACTTTTACACACACCAGGTGGTAGCCGCTGTGGATCACCTGCTGAGCTGCTCCGTCCTCATGTCAGAGACACCGCTCCACTGGTTGAAATGATTCCCTGCATCGCTTACAGATACTTACACTGCTTCAGATACTCAACCAATGTCTTTGCTATGATTAGAGCTCTCAACTCTTTCAGAATTGAGAAGGTAAAGGCCCTTGAAACCCCTTCTGCATGGAAATTGTCTCTAACCTTTTTAGACATCAGAGAGGTTGTTTTTTTTTTTACATATCATTTGTAGGGAAGCCAATAATTCTGAAATCCGTGTTTGGCAGAAAATACGCATTACTTAAAGAAACATTAAACAACATCTCCACATGCTTAAGCTCAAAAACACCACTCTGTGCATGTGTTAATCATTTTGAATATTTACGATTGCTCACTTTCACAGAGGGTGCCAATAATTCTGGAATTGACTGCAAACAGGTCAGATTTTTTTTTTTTTAAACGCAACACCGAGAATCGCTGCATATGTTTGAGAATCGTGCTATGGGATTTTTGTCATATGGCCCACCCCTGGTGAGTAATCAGTTAAAAAAAAACCTGTTAGAAGCCACACTAAATGTTAATTAAAGTGTAAGAATTTCATAATAATATCATAGTTTCACCCCAGTACCAATGAGGTGCAGAATTTCCTCAACACACAAAGACATCACCATCCATGAGCGAATGTGAGCAGCTGAGCGGCAGTCAAGCTTCAGAAGGTTGAATGAAAATGAAAAAATAAAAGTGGAAAAGAAAACAGGCCTTTAGACCCATGCCAAAGCATGTGACTAGAATGAATTTGCTCAGTGAACAACTATACTGGTGACTAATTAGAACACATTTCACTTCATAATGAACACTAAATCTTAATCAAAATACAATATTTTCATGGCAAGACAATTGTCTACATTGGACCAATGGAAGACAGCGTGTTTGCTTTTCATAGCGGCGGCTGATTTCATGACTTAATGAGCTCATGAGTACTGATGCATCACTCATGTTCTACCTGCTAACCCTCGCATACTTTCATAACAGTTCTGTGTAGATGGCGGAGTTGGACTGCTTTCCATTGCGCGACTTAGTAATGTGCTTCACAACAGACTTAAATAATCTCTACAAAATCCTCACCTCTCAGTAATCTGCGGTGACTATAAAACTGCCAAGACTTTACAATGATCATGACAAAGCAAGCAGGAACAGTCCGACTCTGGCTAATCTTTTAATGAGAAGATGCAAACTCACCAAACACGGCCAACAATCTGCTGAACAAAAACCAAAGGGCCAAATAAAAGCGAGATGCAGTGAAGGGAATGATGTTTTGAGAGGGTCAACAACTTTTTAGGTCTGAATTCAGGGACCTGGCTTTTGGAAAGCTGCCATTAAAGATCTGCTTTTTCAGACAGCTGCCTCTAAGAGACCTGGCTTAAGAGGCTCGAGACCAGACCTGGCTTTCAGTGGCAGAGCTTCAGCACTGCCTGGCTTTCAGCAAACAGGTTTTAGAGAAGCCCAGCTTTGAGAGGCCCAGCTCTCTTTCAGAGGCCTGGATTACGGGGTCTGCCGTTTTTGTGGCTTCAAATTAAAGATCCATGTTATTTTAATGTTATTTGAACGACGACCATTTACGTAACTTGTGCAAGTTGTCCTGGTGATGAAATAATGGCACCCAAATCCCTTACCACTTGGTTTTTGGTTCCAGGGTCATTTTTTTTTTTGGACTGAGGACCATTTGTTGGTGGTAGACGTTTTTGTTTGTTGGTTTAAGAGACTTTGAGAGGCCTCACTTCACTCTTAGCTTCCAGAGATCCAACCTTTGGAGGCTTAAAAGCCAGGCCAAGCTTTCCTTTGGAGGTCTGTTCGGACCTCTTTAGGCGGCCAGGTACTAAAGGTATTACAGAATTTAGCAGATGCCCTTATCCAGATCAATTACATTTATCTCATTTATACAAGGTGCAGTTGAGGGTTAAGGGCCTTGCTCATTGGTCCAGCAGTAGAAGCTTGTTCTTCATATAATCTGATCACTGGAAGTGGGATGAGGGAAGCACAGGATCATGTTGAGAATCACTTTTATAGGTGCTTTATTAAACATTACACCTCAAAGGCAGTCAATCATACAAAGACAAGGAAAAATGCAAAAATCCTGTTGCTGTGTCATGTTTATAAACGGATGCAAATCAGAGAAAAGCTTATTTCAAATTGGTTCTGATAAGCGGCAGAAGGCTAAGAGCAAGCTTCTTAACAAGTCCAAACTGAGAAGCAAATACGGCGAGCTTCTGAGACCATCAATTAAGTTATCATACCGTGAATTACTCAGACTGCTCCGGCCCTAGCATGGCTGATTTCTCCTCCATCTCCCAAATAACTTCAAGATCAGGACAAAGGTTAACACGCAGCAATCTGTGAGCATTTTGTGCTCCATTTTCATATTGACGGGAAGCTGGCAGCAGTCTCAATGCCCACAGGCTGTGAATGCCACAACACAATGCCAACAAACATTACACTTCTAATTGCAGGTCAGTGCTGATCGATGAGCCTCAGTTACAGCAATCACTTCCAGCTTTACCGAAAGCACCTTTTAGACGAGTTTGTTTTTATATACAGCGAAAGAAATTGACTGATCGAGTTACGCAACAGATCTCAAACAACGCAAATTAAATGATTCTTCAAGCCCTACGCTGGAGACAAAGGCACAACATCAACGGCCAGACACACGAGTTAAAAGCACGTTTGAGTCCATGGCACTTTTATGTTAGCCAAGGAAATTGCAGGTAGAGTGACTTGATATTTCTCTCAGGAGAACTTAATGCAGAAACAGCCTCAGCACTCCAGGACTCATATTGCAGCTGCTCACATTACATTATTATTGCGTTACGCTTGCTGACCGCTCTCTCTCCTCAGTATTATCACTCCAGCTTTACCGAAAGCACATTCTACAAGTGTCTGATTTTAAACGGAGAAACATTTCTTTCTGTAGACTGATCGACTTATGTTGAAGGGGGCATATTTTAGGCTCTCCGTGCGTCCTACAATTATTCTGCACTTGTTGCTGGCACCATTCACAGTGATCCAGTTGCAAGCGAGCGATCAGAAGGCTGAGTTCAGACATCGCTGCTTGGCCCCTGAGCAAGTCCCTTGACCCTCAACCGCACAGCTGCGCACTGTGTTCTGTATCCTGTTACAATTTTAAGTCGCCGTGAATAAACGCTTCTGACAAACAAATTATTGTAAATATAATGTAATGCAGCGCATTTTCAGCACTTCTCACTACTCTGCACTCGGACTTCATCGAGAGTCACTTTGACTAAATACATTTTTCCACATTAATGAATTTATTTCGCAGCTGTGTTTGATTAACGATCACTTCAGCCAAAATAAACCCAGTTTCCCCTAATCGCACACGTAGGACTTTTTGATCTGGCAAGTAATACCATCTGTACATAAATATGTTTTCACAGAATATCAGGATGAATCTGTAGTAAAATTGTATTTCATTAATTGGCATGTAATAGTAAACTCTGGGGTTACGAATAAATAATTATATTTTTAAGTAAACAAATAAATGCATAAAATGACACTCGTATAACAAAAAGATTTATTAAAGGCCATCTATAAGTAGGATACTATTACATGTCTGCCATGTGGCCTATTATGTAAAACAGAAGGAAATACATGCGACTTTTCTTTCAACAAAAAGTATAAATATCAGAATGCAGTGAGTATAGCAGGCTTTAAAAACATACTGCTGCAGGATCGCATTAAAAAGTCTCTACTGATTTCCAACATGACTTGCGATTTTTGTCCACGGCGTCATTCTCAGACCTGATTTTCTGGCGTAAACCAGAAGTGTGAAATGTAGAGTTGAATTGATAACGGTAAAAATATGATTGAACACTAGAGGAATCTAAACACTAAAGGCGTAAGAGTGCAGATGAAATTGAGAAGTGTTGCAGATCCAGCTCCTGCAGAGTTATGAACGCATGCTCTCTAGGCTTTATCTGTATACTATGCATACACTGATCTGAATCATTATTAAAACTTTACAAAGTGTTCAATTAAATAAATAAACACTGCAAAGACCGGGTCAGAAATAAACATCAGCATAGTGTGAAAAGAACACAAGTGTGTACATAGGACATTGCATATACCCTAGATCTTATTTGATGTGTTTTACTGAATCATGTGATGAGCCGGTACTCTAGACACAAATATCAAAAGAGGATCGGTCTAAGAAAGGCTTCGGTGACGGTGGCTGAGCTCCCTCCTCTGGTCAGCACCAGTAAAACAGTACTTCATGACTTGTCCAATCCCCAAACTTGTGAACGTTCTTAAAAATGACTAAAGGCTGCTGCGGTCACAACAGCTCTATCAGGAGTCACTCAATTGAATTCAAACTGAAGTCACAGGAAAACCTCAACGGCAATCAAATAGATAAAATACCTTTTTCTTCCCATTTTACTTTGCTCCAGAGTGCTGTGACCCACTGCTTCATAAGTGTACGCCACCTACCGCTTTTACTCATGGGACTCTTACAGAATTTTAAAACAAAACCTCGGACAAATGCTTTAACATTTAATGCCTCAAGCTTTAGCAAGTATAACGGTGAATATTCACTGCATTAGGTGCTGAGAACAAGCCAAACAAACGTGTACGGTTCCCAAGTTAACATAAAGGGTGCTTTAGTCAGTTACTAATTCTGAATCAGGGTGAAACTGAAACTTTTAGTTTGTTTGCTATTTGGTTTAGTTTCATACACATAATTAGACAGACCAGAAAACAGCTGAGGGGCAAAAACGCATCTGTTAAACGGTTAAAAATCTAGTAAATATTTGTGAACAAACCTTCGCCAAGTGCACACAGAAGCCAGGCAAGGAATTACCGACTAGAAAATTATATAAACAAATACTGTAAACTATTCAGCGCATTAAATCCACAGAGTAAATGTTATAGTGTTAAATCAACTCTAGATTATTTTGCCCCATCTTTGAAGGGACGTTTTCTAAAGCGTTAAGAACACAACTCAGACGCAGAGTTAAAATAACCCTATGCATAGTTAAACATGAACTCTGCTGAACACCAGGGCGTGCTTTCATATCTCTGTACGAGTTGAATCGCCAACACTTCAACAACACCAACCCTCTCATGCAACTGATTCTTTTAGTGTTAAACCGTATTTTTACAGTGTTAATTCAACTCGATATTTAAAGCCTGGCTAATATGCAAAAATATAGTCCCATTGGGCAGAAACAGTACTTATGAATAGAGTTGAGTATCATTTAAATTTCATCGATTCTGGTTCCAGTTCTGCTTATTGGTTTTTATCGGTTCCCCATTTCGGTTGGCCAAAGGTAAAAAAAAAAAAAAAAAGGCAGATTAATGATTAGATATCTACAAAAAATATCTACACGTTGCATCCGTTCTGTAATTTAAGCCTCAGTACCTCAGCAGAATTGTACAGCATTGCAGCGTCTCACTGAGAATAACAAAGTCATTCCTTTCATTTTGTCATCCTGTCATCCAACAAATAGCTAGAAAACTGAAGAAAAATGACAATTACAAGTTTGTTCTGTGTGAAATGGCATGAATTGTAATTTGATATGATATGAGATATGCATTAGTAACATCTACCTATAAACATCTACAATAAGCAGTACATACACCCTAAAGCTCAGTTCCAAAGGCAGGTCCAGATTATACTTCAGTTTTGAACAATATTGCAAACTTATTTATTACATTTTATATCTTCTTTATGACATGAAGTAGCATTTATTACCATCCATCCATCCATCCTCTTCCGCTTTATCCGAGATCGGGTCGCGGGGACAGCAGCTTAAGCAAATAGACCCAGACCTCCCTCTCCCCGGCCACTTCTTCTAGCTCTTCCGGGGGAATCCCGAGGCGTTCCCAGGCCAGCCGAGGGAGATAGTCCCTCCAGCGTGTCCTGGGTCTTCCCTAGGACCTCCTCCCGGTTAGACGTGCCCGGAACACCTCGCCAGGGAGGCGTCCAGGAGGCATCCTAATCAGATGCCCTAGCCACCTCATCTGACTCCTCTCCATGCGGAGGAGCAGTGGCTCTACTCGGAGCCCCTCACGGATGACTGAGCTTCTCACCCTATCTTTAAGGGAAAGCCC
The DNA here is from genome assembly GCA_030068025.1 of Parauchenoglanis punctatus. NCBI lineage: Eukaryota > Metazoa > Chordata > Actinopteri > Siluriformes > Auchenoglanididae > Parauchenoglanis > Parauchenoglanis punctatus. Next base: position 5,026 of record JAQQZU010018684.1, on the reverse strand, counting down.
AGACACCCTGCGGAGGAAACTCTGGAAATATGTATCCCAGATTATCACAACTGTTCTGCTATGGTTCTCTGGTTAGAGATCGCGAATACAAGCGGCAGCATTTATTACACATTTGTATAAATAATCAAATAATGAATGAATTACATAATAAATTAATATTTCACTGACTCCCACAATGCACTTTAGTTATTCTGTCTAATCTGCAAACCAAGTTAGGAGGGCAAATCTGACATTAAAATATGTACTTATTATTCAACTCAAAGTGTTTTTCATTCTATGACAACTTTATGCTCACCACTCACTAGAAGACTTTGAAAAGACTCTTAAAAGGCTAAATTCTGACACCCTCTCACATCTAAAGACAATTCACAGAGTTTTAAGTCACAGGGTATGATTTTGCAAAGACTGGGCATCGTGCAGGGTCACTAATTACAAGATTACACCTACATTCCTTTCGAGATTATTTCACATCATGCTCATGTACACGCTTCGCTGCTTCCTGTTTGGTGCTGGAGAGAGCTCACCTACTGGTTGTCACATGAATGAATAATTGACACCTGTTCAGCTCACCTCAACATGTCCTTTATAGTCACATAATCCACCCTGGATAGTAGAAAAGCCACATTGGCAAAAAGTGCAGCGAGCAACATGGTGATTACTTTTTGATGCTTATTAATAATTAATAATATTAGTAATAATTAACAATTTTGCCCTAAATGACCTCTCAAACAATCAGAATGCTTTCTCACTCTCTCGCTACGCCTGTCACACACACACACACACACACACACACACACACACACACGCACGTGGCAACAATGGCAACACTCCCTGTTTTCTTTT
>JAQQZU010018296.1:0-15647 GCA_030068025.1 Parauchenoglanis punctatus | reverse complement strand
AGATGCTGGGATTGGCTCCAGCTTCCCCGCGACCCAGATGGATAAAGTGGTATAGATAATGGATGGATGGATGGATAGTTAGGTTTACAATGATGTATTGGGGGGGGAACATGTCCCCTGTGAAACCAAACCCCCCCCAAACACCTGCACATAACCAAGTGTTTTGATGCGTTCCACAAGCACATTATTAAAATTATGTACAAAATACACCAGTACACCATACAACACTCAGTCGGGACTTGCATGTAAAAACACAAGCGTTGTGGAAGCTTCATCGTTTGTCCCTTGTTTCTAGCTCTAGGATTTACTGCTGACAATACTGTAAATTTTCTTCTGTTCTCATTTGATTGTGCATTTGAATACATGAGGCACATCTGACTAACAGATGTTAATAAATTACATTAAAGAAACAGATGGTCAAAAGGCATTTTATTTCTCAATGGCTCAAGAAATAATTGCAGTAACACAGTTGACAATGGTATATTTGTAGGTTTATTATATATTTAACATCCAGTATAGAAGGTGCAGGATAGAACATAAATGCAGAGACGGAACCACCCTGTAAGTGAACACAAAATTATATGAATTAAAAAAAATTTTCCCCAGTTTGTGAGCAAATGTAGAAGCCTCATAACTACTATAACTAATACAAATGACTGGTTTCTGCTACAGCCTTCAAACTGGAGGCATTATATATTTATGCACGTGTATAACCGATTTTGGAATTGACCTACAACATTCTTTGAACATTTGGTAGCCAAGTACGCCACAATAAGCTAGACCTACCTTCATTACATTTCGTGAGAACAAGAGGGTACTTACATCAATTTATTCACTAGAGGGCCTCACACTCTCAAAAACGCCAGCCTCCTTCATACTGTTAAACTCCTTCATGGCATCGTACTGCTTGTAAAAATCAGCATATGCCTGTTTCCGGGGCTCGGTCACTGTGAACTAGAACAGAAAAATTAAATCAGTTTAAAATTAAAGCACCAAAAAAATACGATCTTCTACAACAATCCTGCATCTGTTTTTGGATTCGCTGAAAGATTTACATTATGAAAGTGGCCTTCAAATGCAAGTTGCTAGAATTCATAGACGAAAGTAATTCATAGGTTTTATAGGCTATTGACTGAAAGGTTTTACCAAAACTGCTGACCAGGGTTCAGCAGCAATAACTAAAAAATAAAGTAAGCATTAGGTATGTAATTCACCTAATTCATGATACTGGGTTCAAAACTTGATTTTTCCAAATTATTTTTCAAAAAAGTATAAAAAAAATAAATAAATGAATAAAAAGTATTACCAAAAAAAAAGAGCAACATTTAGTTTCCTATTCTTTATCAACTTAAATGTCAATTTTCTTAAATTAAAGAAAATACTTTTTCCATTTTCTAAATAACCAACAATAATTCATTACAAAAATTTGTAAAGGTTAGAGTGAAATATAGCCTATGGAAGGGAAATTAATGCTTAAAATCTTATTTCACTTAGTGTCGAATCTAAGTCAATCCTTAGTCAATCCTACTGCAGTATAATCATATGAATGTCCACGTCACGTATTTTCTATGTATGAACATATTTTGCAAGTTCCAGACGTTGAGGCGTCTCAACCTTGTCCTAGAAACCGTTAACATGCAGAATAGTTTGTTCTGTCTTGATACTGTGTAAAACAACAAGGGCGCCATTCAAGACTGCCTAAAACTGGCTGAAACGTGAATCAAGGGGATAGAGAGAAACTGTAGAGAGAAAAGGAGAAAAGAAGGAGCATGAGAAGATCGAAAAGTAACAAGGCCTGAAGGAACAACTGGAACAGATGTGGAAGGTGAAGTCCAAAGTGGTTCCAGTAGTAGTAGTAGCCATTAGGGGCTATGACTCCCAAATTTGGAGAGTGGCTCCAACAGATTCCAGGCAAAACAGAGGTCTGTCCAAAAATGTGCAGTTCTAGGAACAGCTAAGATACTGCATAGAACCCTCAAACTCTCAGGCCTTTGGTAGAGGAAGACACAAAGGAAGACCTTTGGTGATTGGCAGAATAAGGCACTTATTATAGAGAGACGGCAGGCAGGGCCCTCATCTGTTTCTCAGTGTGTGAAGTTTCAGAAAAATCCAGACCTGAACTCTGCCCCACTGAGATATCTAAAACAAGAGCAACTCGCAAACGACCCTGCTCAGCATGCTGAAGACCAGCCAGCTGTGGGAGGTGGAGCGTCAGAACCCCTCCGGAGTACAACGATTCTCTCCCACCTCCACCCCACACACACACCAAGTATGGAGGGAAAGAAAAAGAACCCTCAAGCAGCCCTGTGTGAGCAGTGAACAGCGGAGAAGTACGTCCTGTATTAACAGTGCCCATGGTGGAAGTCGCGAGCACTGAAGGGCCTATGCTTGTCCACAGGCCATGGACTTTGGCAGAAATAAAGGAAAGTATGACACACCTACCCAATGTCTGAAGTGGGGGCCAAAGTTCGGTGATGAGCTACTGGTGTTTTGCAGGGAGTTCAGACCCACTACATGTGAACTACGATCTCCAACTCAGACATCCCAACTGGATTCATGAATCTAACCAGGCCTATGTCAATGCTTTGAACCAGTTCCGCACTCAACTGACAGCATCTTTTCCAGTACGCATGGATATGACAATCATGTTCAAACAGCGAGATGAAACTGTGTCAACATGCCTCGCAAGGCTCATGGCACAGCTTATGAAATAGCAGTGTATCCTGTGGGAAACTGCAAATCTGACAAAGATTGAACAACACGTCATACATGCAGAGAAGATCCTCAGAGAAAAGGAGAAACAGAAAATTGAGAAAAGAGCTGCCGACATACATGCCGTCACACTAACCATGTTCCAAGGCACAAGTTCCCAAGGAACAAGAGGGAGAGGCAGAGGAGGGCGAGGATGGGGAAGAGGCAGAGGAAGAGGATTTGGACCGCCTGGACGAAATAACACTTGTTTCAATTGTGGCAGTGACTAGCATTTCATCAGAAACTGCCCACATGAGGGTACAAACAAAAGCAGACTAATGGGTGGAGAGAAGGGATGGTGACACACTGGGGACAGATGAAGGTAATACACAACACACACCAATCTTTGAAGACAGCTCACTGTAAACAGGAACACAAACACCTCCTAATAGCACAACACATTAGACAGGTACATATTAGCCAAGGATCTGGTAGACAGTGTAATTGTGATATGTACTGTGAGTGCAGGGACAAAGAGGATAACCTAGCCATGCTCCACTCCTTCCCAAAATATGCCCCGACACCTTTTCAACAATTTTCATGTATACCTCTGGTGGTTAATGGAGAAAAATTACTGTTTGGTTGATTCAGGGGTAACACATTCTGTCATACAGCAGGGGGTGCTAAAACACCACCAGCATCAACATCAAAGACTCTGTGCACCAAGGCATCACAGGGCATACAACAGTAAAAAGATTTTCAGAAAACCTCACATGTACAAGTGAATCTGGCACACAAAACGCATTCCTTTTTAATTTCATCCTCCTGCCTAGTCAATTTGTTGGGCAGAGACCTCATTTGCAAATTGCATTTGACCTCATCGAGCAAAGGTCTAATTGTGAGCCTTTGGCAAACCCCATTGTGTTAAATACAGCCCAGAGACGCCCCATATGTGTATGAATGGAACCTTTGGCCTGACCAGCTGACACAGATCATGTCATACCTAGTCCAAGCAGCCCACCATAGAACCTCACCACAGGGAACTGACCACATGTTGGAAGATGATTTACACTGTACCGTATACGTACACAGGGGGCAGAAGGAGTCGTTTGAGAAAGCTTGGTTTAAAGACACCTTGACCAAGGAACGCCTAGTTTTGAGCACATTGTATTGGTCAAAAAATTACTGTGCATATCAGGTGAAATTATCAGAATGTCCTGACAATTGCATTAAGGCAACAGAACGAAATTGGGGACGCCCTCTCGAAAGGGACCCTTTCCTAGGGTGTTGCCAAAGAGAGTTCTCTGATGTTGTACACACAGCCTCACGTCTCTGGCCAAGCCCGTAGACCAGGACCGGAAGGACGTAGGGGAAGTGGGTTTGAGATTGCAGCCTTCAAACACAGGGGTGGCTACCCACTGAGGACCCCTCAGGTTTTCACAATGTAAAACTAGGTGTCTTTAAACAGACTCTGACTACATGTGTCCATTTTGTGCATAGCATAACCCTGACCAGGGAGGAAGGTCCCTGGAAAGGATTTTTGTTTTCTTGTCTTTTAGGAGTGCACTCTGACCCAAATTCATCCAAAACTGAAAGAAGTCCCAGAGGAGGTATGGGCTAAAGGTAAACACGATGTAGGACTGGTGGTCCTGGTGGTTCGAGGTGCTGAAGCAGTGGTGATCACCCCCAAATCTGATTTTAGGCCCAGACAAACACAATATCCACTTAAATTTGAAGCAATCGAGGGCATTAGGCCAGTGTTTGATGGTTTGTCAAAGCCAGGAGTAATTGTCCCTTGCCCGGACTCACCAGTACACACGCCCATTTTTCCTGTAAAGAAAACCAGAAAGCCCCCACAGCCAGATAAATAGCATTTTGTACAAGTTCTACAAGCAGTAAACACTGCAGTGAAACAGCGAGCGCCTGACGTCCCTAGACAGTCAGTTGTTTTCAGTGGTTGACCTGGCAAATGCATTTTTTAGTGTTCCTGTCCACAAATATAGCCAGTATTGGTTTGCGTCTCAATTTGACCGTAAACCCTACACGTTTACACGCCTTTGCCAAGGGTTCTACGAGTCACCCACCATATACAACCAGCAGCTTAGAGATAGCTTGAGTTCCCTTACACTCACTCCAGACTTCACCCTTTTACAACATGTAGACGATCTGATGATTTGTTCCCCCACAAAGGAGCAACGTGAAAAGGACACAATGGCACTGTTGCAACACCTCGCTAAAGAGGGCCACAAGGCTAACCTGACCAAACTACAGTTTGCAAAAAAAGGAAGTACACTTCCTGGCACGTATCACAGGGGAGGGTAAACGACTCTCTGCAGACAGAGTCTCAGAAATACAGAAAATCCCTAAGCCAACCACGAAAAAGCAGATTCTCTCCTTTTTGGGAATGTGCTCATACTGCAGAACCTTCATTCCAAATTATTCAGTACTGCAGGCACCCCTTCGTGACATGGAACACGCACCAGGGCTCACAGCCTGCTCTAAGGAAAGCAGGACAACAGAGGCTGAGCAGGCCTTCATAGAACTAAAGCAGGCAGTACAAACAACTCCAACATTAGGTCTGCCTGATCCAAAGAAACCATTTGTTCAAACTGTTGATGAAAAGAGTGGCTGTATGACTTCTGTTCTGTTGCAGAAACGCTGAGAGCAGTGGCCTATTTTCAAGTAAATTGTATCCTGTTGCAGCTGGACTTCCCCTCGGTTTGAGAGCACTAGTGGCCGCAAAGAACGCTGCAGTGGGCTCACAAGACATACGGTATTCAGAGCTTACTCTCCTGGTTCCTCATGCAGTCTCTCTATTCTTGCTGGAACAGAAGACATCATTTGTCAACACAAAGGTGGTTGAAATACAATACAGTTCTGTTGGACATGCTTAACAGAGTGAATTGTACAGTGCTCAACACTGCTACTTTGTTTCCCACAGAACAGGACAGCGAATCACATGATTGTGTTACATTAACTGACCAGTTGTGTTATCCCAGAATTGATTTACAGGACGATCCTTTGCAGAACACTGATCTAGTGATTTATGTGGACGGGTCAGCGTCCCGGGATCCAGACACTGGTAAGAACAGGGTAGGATACGCCATGGTAACAGATCATGAGGTTCTTAAAGCTAAGGCCCTCCCATCTCATTTATCAGCGCAAGCAGTGGAGCTACATGCTCTAATTGAAGCATGCAAGCTTTCTGCTAATCGGTCTGCCACCATTTTCACAGACAGTAGATATGCTTTTGGAGAAGTTCATGATTTCGGGGGGCATTTGGGAACACCGTAATTTCCTGTGTAGCCCTGGCAGCTTTATAGCACACCACCAACTCTTGTCTGAACTCCTTGATGCCATCCAGCTCCCTTTGGCGAGTGCTCTATGTAAATGCTCTGCACATACTAACAAATCTGACCCAGTCTCTCGAGGGAACACCAGAGCAGATGCAGCAGCGAAGCAAGCAGCACAAGGCGAAGGGTCATCCGAATTGTTGTGTCCAGACTAGCATCACTCCTTTCTTACAAGTATCAGAACTCCAAACATGAGCTACACCAGAGGAAAAGGTTCTCTGGCGACAAGCAGGTTGAATATTACAGCAGGGTGTATGGACATGCCCAGAAGGTCACCCTTGTTTACCTAAATGTGTATTTTCCTATTATGCAAAGTTGACAAATGGGAAAGCACATGTGTCAAAAGGGGGAATGACAGCTGAAGTGAATAAAAGATTGTTTACAAAGGGCTTTTCTATTTACTCTCAAAATTTTTGCAAACAGTGTCTCACATGTGCAAAACACAATATAGGAAGGGGCACAAATGCAGAACAGGCAGCGCACCTCACACCAAACAAACCATTTGACCATTTACAGATGGATTTCATTGAATTGACACCAACGAGGGTAAGAAGTACTGCCTGGTAGTAGAGGACATGTTCTCAAAATGGGTAGAGGCGGTTCCAACATCCAAACAAGAAGCAGATGCTGTAGCAAAGGCTCTACTGAGGGACAATTCCGAGGTGGGGTATTCCAAGCAAAAGTTCGTGTGACAATGGCTCACCGTTCATCAGTACAGCCCTCAAACAGGTAGGAGGCATTGATCTGAGACAACATTGCGCCCATCACCCAGCGAGTGGAGGCGCTGTAGAGAGAGAAAACGGTAAATTAAAAAACAAGCTGAGCAAAGCTTGTGCAGAAACTGGGTTGGGATGGACCAAGGTCCTCCCTCTAGTACTCACACAAATGAGAATGTACATAACACAAAAACATAACCTCAGTCCCTCTGAGATTTTGTTAGGACGACCCCCTAACACAGGAATTGGGCCTGTGAAAACTCCACTTCCAGAAACTGCTCTGTGTGATCACATAATGCTTGATTATTGTGCAACCTTGTCCTCTGCTCTCTCGTCCATCCATAAGCAGGTGAAAGCAGCACTTCCCTCACCAGCAGAGGGCCCACTTCATGACCTCCAGCCTGGAGAGCAGGTGGTGATAAAGGACTTCAGGAGGACGAAGTGGAACAAACCTAGGTTCCATTCCATTCCAGATTCTTCTTACAACTCACACAGAGGAGAAGAAAAGCGGCAGAACCACGTGGGTTCACTCCAGTCATTGCAGAAAAGTCCCAGAGCCATCTGAACAGCTGGAGAAGGAAGGACTGGAAAAACAGGAGTAAGACTGCAATCAAAAGGCCTCTGGGAGGACCACCGCTCACGAGCATCAATAAACATCCATAGCATGGGTCTGTGGAATACCATTCACGAGCACCTCAGAGAAGAAGCAGCTTTACACTTGCAACTAGCATCACTAACTGAAATAAGTGTGCCAGAGTGCGATTGTAGCGGCTAAAGAGAATAATACACACGGGTGCGTGCCAATAGTGATAGCAAAAGACTTGCTGATACAGAGAGACCCCTGGACAGACACCACCAATCCCACACAGTGATGTACCATTCTACCCATCTCTGTCAGCACCAATAGCCACGTCGAAGACCATTTAAGGGGAACTAGGTAGGTTCAAAGAGATATTACTCATCACCACACTGACATTTCAGACATTATACAAACATTTAGAACTTTGTGGATAGGGCCATTATTTCCCACACGAGTCCAGGTGTCCCGGAGCTCCAGTGAGGTGGGAGGAGTGCATGAGGGCAGTGACTGCACGCGGAGCACCAATAACAGTCAAGACTTGTGAAGGCTCAACTGGTGAAGCTCACTTGCCTAAATACTGGCCCCGACTTAAACCACTTTGTTTTGCATTTGAGCACACTAGACATTGTAAGGAGTGTTTTCCCGAAGGCGAGGCAGATCATTTAATTACACGGAAAGAGACAAATGCCCAGTATGGCACTTTTAGTACTACTGCTAATCCTAGTCAGTCTGACGGGGATGCAGCCTGCGCCCCTCGATCAACCAAAGTCAAGCCTCAGCAAATGTTCAGGCTTGCAAACGAAAGACAATGCACTCACCCTGATCAACGATGAACTAGTTTCGATACATACAGCAGTTATACAAAACAGGCTTGCATTGGATGTATTGCTGGCCAAAAAAGGAGGTATTTGCAAACTCCTAAACACATCCTGCTGTTTTTTCATACTTGACAATCACGTAAATCTCTGACATCGTTGCACACATGAGAGCGGCTGTGCAAGAGCCGCTCGTGGCTGACGACTCATGGTTTGCGTGGATGAGCGGACTTTTCAGACAATGGGAATCGTGGATCATCTCAGTTTGGACTCTGATAGCAATAACATTATTGACCATATTATTAAAGTGTTAGTTGTAATTGCACAATACAGTATGACCCAAATGAGGATGGGTTCCTTTTTGAATCTAGTTCCTCTCAAGATTTCTTCCTTTTGTCATCTCAGGGAGTTTTTCCCTTGCCACCGTCACCACAGGCTTGCTCATTAGGGATATATAAATAAATGTATAGATTCATAAGTTTTTATATACATCAATTATTAATTAACTACATTTCAATTTACATACTTCTGTGAAGCTACTTTGTGACAATGTCTGTTGTTAAAAGCACCACACAAATAAAATTTAATTTAATTGAATTAACGTTCCTGTTGCTTGTTTAATTGCCCCCTGCCTGAGCCAGTGCTGCTCCCTTATGATTCAGCACCTACTAACATCACATATGCAGGGATATAGATTAGATTAAATAGACCCAGATGAAATTCCTGACAGGCCTCCTAAACCAGATGATTATTATAATCCACCATTTTCAATTGACAATATTGATGTTTAAATTCCCACAGAATTTTTTTTTTAAAACACGTCATTGCTTAGAGTTAGTTAGCAGTCTAGTTAGAGGTCTTTCACTCACAAAAACAGCCTTAGCACATTCTTCATTCATATATTTATGAAGCGTGGACTTCAATCGTTATTGAATTCACTGCGCAGATGCTTTGATGTGAAAACCTATCCTTGGTCTGTGTACACATACACATTTAGCATTAATTTTGTGTTGGTTATCTTAAGGACAAAAGGGGGAAAATGTAAGGGAAATTAATGCTTAAATCTTATTTAGCTTAATGCAGTATAATCATATGAAGGTCCTCGTCACCTATTTTCTATGTATGAACATATTTTGCAAGTTCCAGCCGTTGAGGCATCTCGACCTTGTCCTAGAAACCGTTAACATGCAGAATAGTTTGTTCTGTTTTGATAAGATTTGTAAAATAACGAGGGTGCCATTCAAGACTGCCTAGAACTGGCTGAAACCAGAATCAAGAGGATAAAAAGACATGTAGATATAAAAGGGGCTTTTTTTATTAATATTTATTTATTCTCTGAATGGATCAGTATGTGTTTTTTCCAATAAAGGAGATTCTGTGGATCATTTGATCTTGTGGAGTTGTTCAAATTTTTTCACACCTATTAACTAAAAATTCCTTTTATTAAAAGTAAAAAAAAAGTTGATATTTCTTAAAAATTTAAATGCTTAAACATAAAATAACTACCTTCATTTGCTTTCTTTTCTTTAGTTTTCAGCAGTCTGTAAAAAGATCACTCCAATTTCCTGTTGAATCTGCTCATGAATGTGCACAAAAGCTCTCATTTTAGATCTGTTTTTTGTGCATTTTTTTCTTGGCTTTAGAGCTTTTATTTCTGCCTACAGTGAATCACATGTATTCCTACTATTATACATTACTACAAGTAAGTTTTATTGAACTTAAAATGAAGAGCTTAATCACGGTTCATTTCCATCAATTCATAGTTAATTTCTTTCCGGGATTTACCAATGCACAATCTATCGTCACATGCACAGGTGGAAATCACAGGGGGGGCAGGGGTAAATGCCCCCCTCTTCTGGAGGGAGGTCCCTGATAATATCATTGTAAACCTACTTATGTAATTAAAACAATAATAATAACAATAACAATAATAACAGAAAAGCACATGTGCAACTTATAAATGTAAAGCAATGTATTTTTCAAGTTTAAAAATATTACAAGTGCTCATGTATTAAAAACAGTGATGCAACTCCATACATATGGTCACACTGTTAATTTGAGTAAATTGTTTGTGCGCAAGTGTGTTGTCAGCCAGCTAAAAAGGCAGAGAAAAGGAAAAGGGACACATGATAATTTTTCAGTGCACCAAAAAGCCAAATAAATTACTAAAGTCCCAGTAATATCAAAAGGCAGTTTTGACAAAATCTTCATAATAAAGGAATGAAGTACATAGGATTTAGCTGGGTTATTTATAGACGTATTACTTCAGCCTTTAGAACTGTACTTATTTTGAGCTTTACATTCTTTTAAAGCTACTGAAGCAGAGGCAGAGATTAATCCACCAACACATGATGTTATATTGTATTTAAATCATTTGATCATGCTAATCCTTAATTGGCATGATCTCCCTAATCCTGGAGTTGATCTCAGGGCTCTGTTCAGGCCACTTGAGTTCTTCCATACCAACTTTGGCAAACCTCATCTTTATGGGTCTCACTTTGTGCACAGTCATGCTGAAACAGGTTTGGGCCTCTTAGTTCCAGTGAAGGGAATTTTCAATTCTTCAGCACGCAGACACTCTATACAATTGCGTGTGTCCAACACTGAGCAACAGTTTCAGGACAGCCCACATATGGGTTTGATGGTCAGGAGTCAAACTTTTGGCCATATAAGACTTGTTCTCACCAGACACCCATCATTGGGTGATCGACTCACAGGTGGACAGCACCAAGTACATACCTGTAGGTGAACAGGGTCAAATGTCTTGACAATGCACGGTGATCCAACCACTCAAACCATATTTGGAGGTGGTAAGGGACACGCATGTTCATATCATATTTGTAGTAGGAACGTGAATGCGTCCTTGACAGCAACAAAGGGCCAACTCATCAAGTCATTGCCCTTGCTAGAAAATACATAATCATTGAGAGTGTCTGGAATTCACTCTGAATGGTAGACCACTCTAACACTAGGCTAATGGATAAAAACAGGAAAAACAGTCCATGAAGGTAGAGGAGATGAATTGCAGGACAATTCTGCCTGAAAACAAATGCAACGGAAGACCGATGTAATAAATGTAAACAACAGCCTTTCTCCAGCAGAAAGGATGCGTGAAACCAGATCACGAATGGTTATTGAAGACACCTTCACAATACAGGGAGAGAATGGCTATGCTTCTTGGCTGTCGACTTGTGATCCAATCACCAAGGATGCATGGTAATGCTGGGTATAAACTGGACCATAGTGTATAATTTACAGTCTGCAATTATACACCACAAGGTGAACTGTGTTAAGATGGCCAGTAAAGTGTTTAAATAGCCACCACTGCTTACCATCCAACACCAACCAAGTCAATTACCATGACTAATTAACCAATGAATTTTATTACTGGACACTTTATACTGGACATCTATTAGCAACCAAAACTACTAAATAAATGTATTGGAATAATATAGAATATTAGTTAAAAATCCAAAGTTAATAAAAAAAAAATCAATCAATCTGTTTAAGGATAATGAGCATTACTTATTCAGAAAGGACTCAGAAGATAATATTAATGTTTTTAATACAATGGTGGAAATAAAATAAATAAGCTATATACTAGTGAGAGCTGCAAAATATGGGTGTGAACCTGCATAGTTTCTATTGTGAATACATCAATTTATGGGAATTGACATGTTACGTGGTGTCTAGTGGACAATTAACAATATCCATTTTGAAGGCCATCTTGGATTCTGAGACAGCCAATGAGAAGATAAAAAGGGACATCATGAATAAAATCTGTAACCTCAAAAACATTGGATGCAGACCCAAAATTTGTTTGATGTGAAGCAGATGTTGAGATGTAGACATGTACTATATGGCGGCCACCTGAGTGGCATCTTGGATTGACACATCCATTAGAGACAGAAGAAAACCAACATCTCCAGCGAGTTCCTTACCCGCCCACCCCCACCCAAAAAAAAAAACCCTAGTCTAGGCCTTCATAGTACGTTTCAATGTCAAGCAGATTCTGAGCTATAGGGGTTAATGATTTTTCATGGCGTGTAAGGGCAGCAATTTTATTTTACACAAATGAGGTAGTTCATTCCAATTTTTTCCCTTGGGAAATTTTTCTGTTAAAGGACACCCAGAGAAGCATTTTGGTACTCAATTCAGAGTCCTGAGGGGGATGCACCTGGCCCCTGAGCTATTTTCATTTGAGTACACACGACGAGCACAAGCTCGCTGGATTAACCGTCCTATAGATGGCGCACGTGTCTTCCAATCACAGAGAAAGAGATGGCGTTTAAAGAGGACACTGTACACACGAATGACGAAAGATGGAGGACAAAATTGTCTATATATCTGTATACAGTAAATACTACAATCACACACTGAAAAAAATGTAATTATTTGTTACTAAGGAGTGCGTCTACAGCAGAATATCACTTTCATGGCACAACAAAAAATCTGTCTACATAATGTATAACGCAGACGTTTAAAAGCAGTCATTAAGGTAAGAGCGTGTAAGAACATTTAAATGCAAGTAAATGCGACGCTCCGATGAACGTGATTTTATATTAATAATCAATCATTTATAGAATGAAAAAATAAATTAATAAAATTAACTCGTTATTACGAAAAAAGCACTGCAAGCACTGCCGTTCTCGGCTTCCGAAGACATTCCAGCTTACCTTGAATGTAGCCGCTGCGAACAGAGCCAGGCCGAAAGCGAGGGGCAGATGGAACCTCAACCGCTTTGCGAGGAGACCCCTCATCTGAGGCTTCACGAGAGACATGCTGAAAGATCTGAAAAACACAGAAAATCAGCTACGCGATGGAGGTAGTGTTAGACATATTCGACATCTATTAATGTATTAAACAAATTAAATATAATGTAATGCTAGGAAATGAACATACAAGGTCCATAGAATCACGCATAATCACAGTATCCCACACCTTTTCCAATTGCTATTGCTTTTATTTATACTCATTTATTTATTTCTCATTTTATTTAAACCCATCTGTGAAGCCTCTCAAGCTGTAACTTAACTTAAAATCTCAGTACATATCGATAGAGGCCCTATGTGACATGATCCCTGCGGGTTGGGAAACATTATACACGCTAATGCCTTGAAGTGGAGGCAATTTTCTCCTTTAATTGATTAAGCATTCGCATCCGCATGCTTCTATTAACAATACTAATATATTAAAATTAATAACTATTGTCGCCAATAGCATTAATATCATATAATACTGAAAAAAACCTTATACAGTCCGCACCAAGAAGCTACTACCTTACGAACTGCTACAAAGCTACTTCATAACTCAAGGATGGATAAAACAGAGGCACGGAGGGTCTTCAAAACATCATAATGAATTCGATAACTGTTGGAACATTAATTAACGAAACATACAGAAAAATTTTCCATGAAAATTATAAAAACGTGAACAGCTAACAGCTAAGCTTGCTAGCTATTCACATAGGTTACAAGGTTTAGGGCACTTTTCACTAAATATATTGTCATTGTTATATATATATATATATATATATATATAATATGTCATATTAGACTCCACATACATTACAGTGTAAGGACCAGCTCAAAGTAAACCAGGAAACGTAACTTTTCGATGCACGACCTTCACAGAAAACGTCCGATAACCGAGGCCAGCGGGTTGAAATACTACGGAACTTCGCAAGGGCCAAAAATGCACGCAAACCCGCCCAGATTTTCAATGACCTTAGCCCCGGAAGTAAATCTCTTATTCATTTTCGTCACATACTTTTCGGATTTTTTTTCAGTAAAGTCTTTAAAGCTTCAAATCCTGTTAAATTAATAATAATAATTAAAAAAAAACTCGAACTGCATTGATAACAATAAAATGCTTACTGACTATTTAATATAATTTCTGTCTCTCTATTTATTTCATGGTTTTTTAAAAGGCTACTTTTATTTCATAATGTTGTTTTTCGTTTCATAATGTTACATTTATTACATAATAACATCTATTTCATTATGTTGTAATGTGCCAGTCAACACCAGTGCAGACATCCCACCTCTCCCAGAAGTGCAGGGAGTCTCCCGTATATTGATAACAGCTCCTTGACTCCTGAAAATTATATACAATATATATATATATATATATATATATTTATTTATTTTATTTTTTTTATTTATTTATTTTTTTTGAGAGAGAGAGAGAGAGAGAGAGTACGAGTGCATGCATACGTGAGTGACAGACGTAACAAGAACGTGAGAGAGCATCCAGATTGGTTTGAGAGGCTGTCTAAGGCAAAACTGCTAATTATTACTAAGATTATTAATTATTAAGGGCCAAAGATAATGATAGTGTTGCACGCTGCAGTGTTTGCTACAGTGGCTTTGTTATTGGACATGATGGGATAAATTACTGTAAACGACATGTTGAGGTAAGTTTAACAGGTGTCATTTGCTCATGGGATTTCTGACACCTAATAGGTGAGCTCTCTCAAGCGCCAAACAGGAAGCAGCATGACAAGTACAGGAGCATGATAATCTCATATATAATCTCAAAAGGAACCTAGTTTCAGTTTTGCTGTTGATGACCCTGCAAGATCGCCAGTTTTTTTTTTTTTCTTTGCAAAATTATAGCCTGTGACTAAAAACTCTGTGAATTGTCTTTAAATGTGAGAGGGTGTCAGAATTTAGTCTTTTAACAGTCTTTTCAAAGTCTTCTAGTGTATGGTTAGTACAAAGTTGTAATAGAATAAAAACGACTCTTTGAGTTGAATAATATAAGTATATATTTCAATGTCAGATTTTCTACATACAGGCCTGCCCAACTTGGCTTACAGATTAGACAGAAGTACTAAACACTTCGGAGGGGGGAGGGGTGTACCTCCTTGAAATGAAATTCTGCAGGATGAGATGTCTGCCAGTGGAGCAGAGAAAGAGAGGATCATTGGTTACTCACACATCCAAAGCAACAGTACACCAAATAATCATTACATAGATTGCATTCTTTTCTGAATGAAAGTGTAGGGAAAGTATAGGCTGCTTGACTACATGGCTGAGAAAACTATTTCTGACCTTCTCAGAGAGTCTCAGACTCAAAAACTGCAACAGTAGCCTGTTGCTGCCAAAGTCCTCCTTGCAAACTTACATAAACAAAGTCCTCCTTGCAAACTTACTTATCTGCCCAAGAATCAGTGGCTGGTAATCATATTGGATGGGGGGCTAAATCTAATATTTATTATTTGTTTGTTTTTTTATCAATAACTTAACAATAAAACTAGTTGTTAGATTGAAAATCTTGTCTCTGTTTCTTTATTTGATCACTGTCCCTTTTCTTTCCTTTCGGTGTCTATCCTGTCCTTTGATCCAGTACCCCTGCTGCGTGGGATTGTCACCTTGGCTTTCCCGACTAAGGTTTTATGATGGCCAGCTGTTCTATCTGTGTCCTGTGGTAATTTAGCATCTCTGTGTTACTTTTAACGCCGGAAACCTTTTGTTGTCATGACCAAATA
>JAQQZU010017994.1:0-15683 GCA_030068025.1 Parauchenoglanis punctatus | reverse complement strand
GTATCCTAAAATGGACTTCACAAGATCAATTAGACTTTAACTGGTTGGATATTTAGCAAACATTATGTACTAACATTCGAATCCATGACCTACCTTTTATCAGTCATGTACTTAAATGACAACTGTTTTAAAAGCATCAGTATTAGCACATCACTGACAGCCTGGTGGGAATTTCTTAAAATGAATAGAACCTCACTGATCCCATGCAAACTGACACCCATCTGGAACAATCCAGACATCCTCCTAAATAAAAAAATGATAAACTTCATAGGATGGAACAATAAAGGAGTAAAACGACTAGAACATATCATCCAACACAATCGCATGATCTCATTTGACAAAATAGTAGAAACTTTTGGTTTAGA
Organism: Parauchenoglanis punctatus; assembly: GCA_030068025.1. Lineage (NCBI taxonomy): Eukaryota > Metazoa > Chordata > Actinopteri > Siluriformes > Auchenoglanididae > Parauchenoglanis > Parauchenoglanis punctatus. The sequence continues at coordinate 15,318 of JAQQZU010017994.1, read as the reverse complement.
AAAAAGCAAATATTTAGAATAGCTTCAGCTTAAATAATTAATACAAAGCAAACTGAATTGTAAGCATATAGAATTAGAGCATTCACCTATAATAGCAAACGTCCTAAAAACTCCAACCAAAAAAACTGTCCAGAATTTATGCTTATACAGCAGAATATGAGACAACACTTTCACTCCCTATACAAAAATGGAAAAGGGATTTACTTATCAATCCAGACATTGACTTCTAGAAGCAAATTTGCTTAAACACCTTTAGAATGACCCAAAATTCTAATCTGCAGCTAATACAGTACAAAATGTTACACAGGACACACTACATAGGACAAAAAATGTTCCAGATGGGCATCAGAAATACTAACATGTGTGTAACTTGCAAAAATGATACCCCGGATAATTACCTGCATGCTCTGTGGCACTGCACACCAGTCAGTCAATTCTGGGAGATGATTTGTGAAATCTTAACAACAAATCTAGGGCACCCCATTCCTGCTTCACCCATTTGTCTGCTCGGTAATCTCACCAACATTAATATAGAAACAAAACAAGTCTCACATGCTCCTTTCAGTATTAACAATTGCCAAGAAAACCATCCTTCTGAACTGGAAGTCAAAAGAGAACTTAAATATAACTCAATTTAAAAATTTAGTATTAGACCATGTTTCCATGGAGAGGGTGTCTGCCTGTATAAAAAAACCCAACTGTCAGAATTCAAAAATAATTGGGCTCCAATAATACATTTTTTGGGGGGAAGCGGGGCCTCTCCATTCGGACGTGTGTGCGGGGGGTGAGGGTTGTTATTGGTGCGGTGGTTGGGGGTGCCGAGTCCCCTTCCTGGCTGAGGCCCTGTGGACGGTCCCTGGGTGGCTGCTGGCCGGGCCCAGGTGGAGGGAGTGCGGGGGGTGCACCGTGGCTCCTGCTCCCGGGGGGTGTTTCCCACAATTCTCGCTGCATACCCTCATTGCTCCCCTGTGCCAAACACCACATTCTACATAACACTAGGGCTTACCTACATATTAGACACCACATGACCTTAGGGCTTTGGGGGAGGGTCGGAGCGGGTGGCACTCTGCTGTTTGCCAGCAGCGGGGTGCATGTGCCCTGACTGTTCCCCCCCAACTTCGGGTCTTGCTGTCCATCCGCCCCCTGTGCGGGTCTCCTCAGTTCCCTGTTGCTTTCTCCCTGGGTCAGGGGGCTGGCTGTCTCGAGAACACCCGAGGTACATCCTTCCAGCATCTGAGACATGCTGCACTGAAAGTGTTCTGGTGCCGAAGAGATTCCTAGCGGCAAGCGATTAAAGGCATTCCGCCCGAATGGGGTAATGAAAGTTGTCAACAGCTTGCTTTCTTCTGCCAATGGGATTTGCCAGAAGCCCGAGGTGGCATCCAGCTTTGTAAAGACTTTCGCCCCCGCAAGCATTCCCAGTGTATGGTCTACTGCTGGGAGGATGTGTCTTTCCCTCAGAACCCACTTGTTTAAGTGTGTTAAGTCCACACATAGCCGTATCTTTCCGTTAGGCTTGGGCACTACAACCATGCCTGCACACCATGGTGTAGGTTGTGTCACCCTGTAGATAACACCCATACTGTTCATACGGTCCAGCTCTGTTCTCACTTTGTCATGCAGAGGGAGAGGCACACGCCGTGCAGAAGACAGGGTGTATGGGACAGCACCCAGTTCCAACGCAATTGTGTAGGGCTCCTTTAATTTCCCTAGCCCTGAGAATACAGTGGGGAACTGAGCTTTGATGTCCTCCTGCTGGGCTTCCACTGTATGGACACGCTTCAGCAGCTTGAGGGCCATTATTGCTGGGAGATCTAAAAAAGGCTTTGACAGTTCATTAACAACATACACGTTTTGTTTAGTTGCTCTTTCTTTGATTGTCAGGTTTCCTTCAAAACACCCTTCAACATTCAATCTGTGATGCCCCAGTTCATACAACACCAAACTAGGCTGTCTCAGTGCTCCATGTATTTTACTGGAATAAGTGATGCTCGGAATTGCAGTAACTGCAGCTCCCGTATCCAGTTTGAATGCAGTCTCCTCCCCGTTTAACTGCAACACTCCAATCCATTCCCCTTCTCCTTTTGAGCTCACTTCTCCCAAAAAAGCAAATTCCTCCTCTTCACCGCTCTTGTACCCCTGTGTGATGTCATGCACACTCTTGGCTGACCTGCATTTTTTAGCGAAATGTCCCTTTTTATGGCACTTCCTGCATTCCGCATCCTGGGCCGAGCAGTCTTTCCAGAGGTGTCTCTTAACATTAAAACATTTGCCACATCCTGTTGGCTGGCTTTCTGTTTTTTTTTCATGTAAAACTTTTTTCTCTTTTTTTGTGTTTTTTGTATATTGTTTCAACTTGCCCTGCTGTTGGCCTGGCCCCCCTCAGCACAGACTGTTGCTTATTCACTGCTGCACTTTGCCTGACTTTGGTCATTGCTTTTGCTAGTGTCAGTTCTGGGTCTAGCTGTAAACTTTCCGACAGCTTAGCATCTTGTATTCTGACCACTATTTTGTACCTTACAGATTCTTCTCTCAGAACTCCGAACTGACAATGTACTGAGTGTGTATAGCAGTTATTGAAAGACTCAACACTTTCACCTGGCTGTTGACTCCGACGATTGAAGCATGCTCTTCCGTAGGTAACATTCTGCTTGTTTTTCAAATGCCTCCGTAAGCAATTTGTATGACTTTTTCTGCACTTCAGTCAGAGGTACAACATTGAGGATGTCTTCGGCCTCGTCACCCGCCGCGTACATAAAGGCATTCACTTGAAACTCCTTTGACTGTTTGTCCATCCCTGATGCGACTCTATAGCGTTCAAACCGCTTTATCCATCTTGGCCAATCATTAGTGTTCGAGAAGTCAAACTTGCCTGGCGGGAAATACTGCGGGGCTAACTGTGGCTGTACCACCTGTTGCTGCTGCGGTGCTCGGTCTTCCATATTTCTTTTTCTTTTTTTTCTTTCTCGTATTTCGTCTTAACGTCATTCTACAATCTCGCTTCTGACACCATGATACGTTAACACTATACTGGGTAAGTAAAAGTATGAAGAGAAATAAAGAGAAGGAGAGCAGAGTCACGTTCACATGTTTACTCTAGCCAAAAACCCCGAAGTAAGTACACGTGTCCCCTCCAAATGGGTCCGTAATACAACATCAATATAGCTTAACTATATTCTTTACACAACAAGGAGAATATCTGAGATTCCCCCAATTGTAGAGCAAAACTGACCTGTCACTACAGGCAACCAGAATTCCCATGCTGTTTGCCAGTCAGGACAGGACAGGTTACAAAAAATGGAATGGAATTGAATTGAAACACTGCTCCAAAATGTGATCCAAAATGGCCATGTCACATGACTATGTGATGAGTAGCTTCAGCGCATTTCACTTACATGACAGTGTGATCAGCCATGCATTCAATAAAAAAAACATTCGCAAACATTCACAAACTAAACAAGAGTTTGCCCTATCGAGCGCCAAGTCCAACGCAAATATTTTAGCCGACATTGCAAATGTTGCAAACGTTCTTCGGACATAGCTCACAGAGCAAATCAAAATGGCGGACAAGTACGGAAATTCAAACAGCATAGTTTAACTTTTAGTAGTTATTGGAAAATGTCATAAAAATAACGTCTTTTTTTTCATTCAGAATAGTTTGTATGTTAAATAATAACAATATAGCTAAATGGTTACCTTACATATTGGTTTATCTAAAAAAAAAGTGTTCAGTTTTATAGTTGTTGACAGTCGTGGCTAAGCCCCACAAAATTGTAAACAATTTGTTGTACAACACCTATTCACAGATGTAGTTAGTATTCAGCTGAAAGTGCTAATATATATATGTTACGAAATATATATAAAATCACGTATTTTCAAACTACAAATATTACAGTTCATTAGGTGAGATAGGCTGTCCGGAGCCCCTTTCCGCTTGATAGTTCCCCCTTCATCCAGCACTAATGTTGCCCATCCATGGCCTAGGTTCCCCTGAATCAAATTATATGCAATAACCTCTTTCTCTATATGCAATAAATCTCTTTCAAACTGTTTTCAAAATGAACTTCAAACCGATTAAAATGTGTTAATATCACCTTAAATGGGAAAATTAAATGTTTACATACTTTCAGTCATATTGGAAAATGTCTAGAGATATTATAATGTTTATTGCATCTTCTTCAAACAGGTAAAAACATTTTTGTGAGGACAATTTAATTACATTTGTGAATGAAAACAGAAATAAATTATCCAGTTGCACATCAGAGAGTTTTTAATGAACACATGTATAAATACCACATATAAAGAACACTCGTATGAGATGGTAGAAAGGTACATAATTGTCAGGTACATAATTGCTTAAATATGTAAGATGTTCAATATTCAATTCTGTATTTTCCTCATTTATGTTATATGTATCATGCTCATTTTCTCAATAAAATTATATTATATATAAAATTTATAATATTTTCTAGGTGATCATAAAGTAAAAACTTTAATGTAGCTTTGGTTCTTTAAAAAAAACCATTTAGCACAGTGAATTTTATATTCTGAAAATCAAGTAAACACATACATTTCCCTGCATGTGTCTGGGCAAAGAAGTATGTGTGATGATGGCTGAAAGTAATTCAGGTGCATAATGACATGTGTATGAACTTGTATTAACAGTATTTGGGTCCAGAGTTGCTGCATGTCTATTTTAGCAGGTGAAACCAAATATCCTGGATGTCAGGAAATAATGTTTCCTCCTCATATTTGGACAAAGATGTATGTGAGATGGGTGCAAGTAATCCAGTTACATAATGACAAGTATGAACTAGTATTATCAGTATTAGGGTCAAGAGTTGCTGAATGCCAATTTACGCAGGGGGGAACCAAATATCCTAGATGTCAGGAAATAATGTTTCCACTTCACATTTGGACAAAGAAGTAAGCGAGATGGCTGTAGGTCATTCAAATTCACAATTACATGTGTATAAACTATTGTTAACAGTACTGAGGTGTAGAGTTGCTGTGTATATGTTTCAGCAGGGGGAAACTAAATATCCTGGGTGTCAGGAAATAAGGTTCCCCCTTCATATCTATGCACAAACGTATGATTGATGGCTCAAAAAGCCATTCCGCTACGTATTCCTATTTAAACAGATCAGTATCACCAATTTGGTGTCCTGTAATTTCTGTATCTGTGTGTTAGCGTGGGAAACACCGCATCACGATATTTTAATAGAACTAGATTATGTTTGAATGGGTACGAAAACATCGTTGTCTGCAGTTGTTGATGAATGTAAGGAGTTAGTTGCTTACAATTACGTTATAATTAGAATGAAACAATATCACATCGATCGTCACGCATATAGATGAAGGAGTCAAGCGATAGTAGCCTATAGCCTATACCCCTTTTCATGCATTAGTTTTTTTCCTGTTGCTACCTGTCTAGTTTGCGTACAAAGAAAATTCATGAATGATAAGGCGATATCTGATTTGTCGAGTTGACAGCCACGAACAGCTCAGAGTTTTGTTTTTCACATGTTAAATTTATCACATTTATTACAAAGTGTCACAATTATCAACATCCTATTTAGTACGCCTTACAAACAAGGCATCTGAACTACAAGTCTAATTAAACTACAGGCAGTAAAAAAGAGTGGACGGAGCCGCTCCATAGAGCTTGAATGGAGAGAATTGAAACCAAATTGAAGCTACTTCCTGGTGAACCTCTCTCTGACCGTTTTGTCTACTGCGCAGCCATAGACACAATTTTGATGACCTAAGGCAACGTAAAGTGACGAGGAGCTGCCTCAATGTCTGTGGTAGCTGCACCACAAACAAATTCTTTTGACTCACTTTCTGACTTTGAATGTGATTTTGACGTCTTTTTTGTTAGTGCAGCCAATTTTAGTAAGTTTTCTGACTCACTGAGCTCTTTAAGGGGCACTTCTAATGGTCGAATAGGTTTTTCAGATTTCCTCGAGATCTTATTATCCAAACGATACAGTTGTGCTTACTAGCCGTCACAGGTTGGTAATGCATGCATACGGACATGTAAAAGGACAGAACTATTCACATGTAAAGTTATTCGATGGAAAATAAAAAGCCTAAAATGAATATAAGTCAGTGGAAGCCTAAAGCTAACTGAGCCTCTCACTCCCCACGGCGGAAACGCCTTTCGAACGCTCGCTCACTTGATTTAAACATCCGGGTCTCCACCTTTTTCCTGCTTTTTTCTATGTTTTACGCGCGAGGTCAAAGGTTACTAACAAAATGTCTCGTCTCGGTTTGTGGACGGTCGGTGGGAACGGATCTTCTGAAATGCATAACAGAAGCGTGAAGGATTATTATTTGCGGTCCTCTCTCTGAGGATACTAATCTGATAGTTTTTACAGATGCTAAAACACCACTTCAGGAAAAATTAGCCAGGTAGCTTTAGCGCAGCACACGTAAACTCTCCGTGTTCAGCACATTCCGTTTTTATCTGCAAGAAAGCTCTCAGTTTTGCTGTGAGGAGTATATTACTTCCGAAATCTACTGGATTGTGTCTGTTGAGACCAACCAAAAAGCTCCGAAAATGAACCGCAAGAAGGACAAGGGCTTCGAGAGTCCGCGACCTTATAAATTATAAGTATCCAGTAGTTTTCTTTTCACATGCCTTTAACATTTACAGTTTGTCTTGGTTTGAACATTAGCACCCTGACCACTGATGTGTTAATATTTTAACGGGTTCTGTGCTTTCCCTAATACAACCCACCAGGTGGTGTGCATAAACAACATCAACTTCCAGAGGAAGTCAGTCATTGTAAGTAAAATATTTCCTTCTCGTGTTTCATTTATTATAATGAATAAGGCATGTGGATTCATGTGCGTTGGAACACAGGAGTGTTTGTTGTTGTTGTTGTTGTTAGTAGTAATTACACTGGAAAGTAGTAGCAACAAGAAGAATCTGAAACTTATTTTTCCACGTTTTATGTTTTACATTACCTTGACATGCTTCTGGATTAAATATTTTGCTGTATCTGTTTTAGATCTTGCAACCTTATTCAGAAGGTGGTATTGTTATCTGGTATATAGACAGGCAAACTGATTTAATGGCAGATAGACGTATTAACTGAAAGACTAGGGGAGTAGATGATGGTGTGACCAATAGAGTGACGATTTTGTACCTAGCAGTTTATGTGCTAAGTCCAAATCAGAGTGAAGTTGATAGTTTTGTCTCATTTATTGTTTGGTTTTGGTGCCTTGACCAAAATAATGACCATGTTAAACAAACCTTGAAAGTACATGCAGACGTCACAAAAATCACCCTGAGCACACAACACTGAGATGGCTCTAAATAAATGATTAGATAATTGTATACTTTGAACAACTACTTTAAACCTTTTTTGCATTGGATCCAGCTGTATTTTCTCGTTTTGTTCATTGGTCCACAACACGTGCAGTTCTACAGCTCTGTCCTTGGCTCAATTTGTGTCTCATGGCTCAGTTTAGTGGCTCACAAAAAATCTACAGCCCAAAATACACACCATATTTGGTCCCTGCTTTTAGTGTGTGGAGGTTGAAAACGGTGGCATTCCAAGCTTCGAATTCCCAAAGAGGTCATTTTAAAACTGTCGATTAGAGACAGTTTTATTTAAACTTAAATTCATGGTCAGTAGGTCACATTCTATGTACAGTAATTTCTGGAAGATTTCAGAAATTGATGTAATACCATAAAGTTGATACCTGTAGGTACAAATAGCTACAGATACCTGTCAGTATCTACTTTAATGGTTATACTAAGCCTGTGTCTTCACATTACACTACTTCACTCTGCAATAGTATGACAGCCCAACAAAACACGGCTAAAAATGTTACGAATTGTATCAACTTTGGCGTGCCATACGAACATTTTCTGTATACAAACAAGCGTGTGAGCAGTGAAAACACACATTTAATAAATACACATATGATCAGTCAAGTTATAAGAAATAAATATAACACAATTTAAATATGGCAGGTTTGTTCAGAATGTCGCGTCTTGCACAACGGTGATCACAGTAGTGACTTTTCTCGATGACCGATCAGTAGTCTGCATGTTTTCACATCGCCTTTTGGTACCATCTTGGCTTGCTTGTAACCTCACTGGAGGTGATACCAAATGGTACCAGGTACTATCCACAACTTTTTCCTGATGGAACACAAAAGGGCAAGTAGAGTCGAGTTGATTACCATGTGGTGGAAAAGGGCCATATTTAACATAACACAGGAAATTTTTGGTAGCGTGAAATGAGTGAAAAATTTACTTTGAATGTTTTTAGCCTAGGTGTATGTACTGTAGATGTCCTTGACTGTAAGTGGCAGTTGGAAGACTGACTGACGGACTGGATTAATAGATTGATACTCAGCTTGACAGTCTGGAAGGCTAGCTGACTGACTGCTGGACTAGTTAACAAACCGACTGGTGGACTGGCTGATTGACTGGGTGGCTGACTAACTGATTGATGAACTGTTTGAATGTCTGGAGGACTTGTGGAGTGACTGGTGAATTGACAGACTGATGTACTGGTTGAATTACTGGTTGTCTGACGAGTGGACTGAGTGATAGACTGGTAGGCAAAATGGTTTACAATGTGGATGATCTGTGAAGTGATGAATAAGACTTGCAAACAGTCTAGAAACAGCACTAAAAGTGTTGTCTAATAGAGGTATAGCAGCCTTGGCCATATTCTATCAGAATTAAATGACACTGGAATAACCATGTTTGACTCAGGGCTACGTGGAGCTGACCATTTTCCCCACCGTGGTGAACCTGAACCGTATCAAGCTGAACAGCAAGCAGTGCCGCATTTACAGGGTGCGAGTGAACGAGCTGGAAGTGCCGTTCATTTACAACGACCCCACGCTGGAAGTCTGCCACCATGAGTCCAAGCAGTGAGCATTGCACTTCATAACCTTCTGTACACTGGTGTTGGTAGTTATTACAATTTTAGTTATAAAATGTACCTTTTATCAGGAATTTACATGGTCATCCAAAACAAGTCTTTATATTTGGTGGCTGTCTATTTTTTATCCTGTCTCCAGAATGGAAAATGGGAAAGAAGCTGTTCAACAATGCTGCTTATAGGGACTATTCAGCTACATTTGAAGGATGTTATATGAATGCATTTGAGATATAAAATACATGTAAAATAGTTTTTTAAGTGATGACAATAATTTTATTATTATTTTCAATGTTGCAGATGTGTTTATTTTTTTTATTTATCACTGATACTTCTTCTGATACTTTATCAGTGATCTTCACCTAGGAGTCATTGTTTTATACACAGGCTGAATCGTTCTTGCAATTGTTCTTGTCATTTCTGACTTTTAAAATTAATTTTAGGACACATCCACCCATTTTTTTAAGGCTTCCCATCAGAATCCAGAAAGTTCTATTGTTGTGCCTGCATGTGTGTTGCAGGCGGAACCTGAACTATTTCTCCAGCGCTTATGCTGCAGCAGTGAGTGCTGTGGATCCAGATGCTGGAAATGGAGAGCTCTCTATTAAAGTGCCTGCTGAGCTGTGGAAACAGGGAGATGGTGAGTCATGGGGAAAACCAACACCCCAGATTTAGCATTTCAGTGATTCAGATCAGCCCAGAGTGATTGACCCACTTCTACAATCAGAAATTAGAATGGTGTCTTTTATTAGGGATTTTACCGAATATGTGAATATCAAGTTTGGTGTTTAAAATTTGCTTATTTAGTTTTGCACTGAAACTACCAGTGAAAAATAGACCGATATAAAAGAAATAAGTTCTTTATTTATTTTCATTTATTTAGCAGCCAGTGTGAAGACAAGACACATTATTATGAGAAGTAGTAATAGTAGCATTATAGGTGCTGATTTGATGTTTGAGTCTCATAAATGCATTGCTAAAACAGTTAAACTTGACCTGAATTTAAGGGCTTCTGCCAACATCGTTCCTCTTCCTTTCTCATATTTCTCTCATGTTTTCAAGTCAAGTGGATTTTATTGTCATTTCAGCCATATACAGGTGGCACAGTACATAGTTAAATGGGATAATGTTCCTCCAGGATCATGGTGCTACATATAAGGCAACACAGAATTACAAAAGTGCACATGTTCAACATAAAACAACACAGGACTACATGCTTGTGAGCAAACATTTGCAAACGTTAAAGACCGTGCAAACATTGACAGTGCAGTAAAGGCCGAAGACAGTGCGCCGCTAAAAGACATGTATGTGCAAAAACTGCTGTGATAGTGGAATGTAATCCCTTGAGTGTGTATGTGTCAGTACAGTCCCTGAGATGTTCTCATTTGATATGGTAAAACTGGAATTGTGAACTGTCCCTTTTTATTACAGAAATGATCTAATTGCAAATTGTTTGGCTTTTATTTGCAATTAACAGTTCCACAATTATATACCTTTATATGAACTTTTGTTGAAGTTTATAATTGATTGTTTTAAAAAAAGAAAGAAAAGCACATCAGCTTTTTACATCCCTCAAAAGGCATGTTGAATACATGGAGCAGTTTCATCACCACAATTAATTTTTTGTGAATTTCTTTTCCCCCTCCTTCCTTAAACAACTGTAATGTCTGCTGAAGCCTTTGGGGCTAAGAAATATGAATCATGTTTGTTCGCTCAATACTGCTTAAATTGCAATTGCAAAAGCAAATAAGGGTCAATAGAAGTCCAGCCATAGCAAAATTGCACAGTTATGGTAAAGCGGATATTTGTACTGGTCAGCCTGTTGAAAGGGTTTGATAAACTACATAAACATGCATTTGTAGCTCTAATAGTTTCTGAGTTATGAATAATTAAAATGTTCAACTATTTAATTAAATTTTAACAATGTCCTTGAGCTCATTTTTATTCATTATATATGTATTCGTATATGTTTTCGTATATGTTAGAGCTTAATATCTCCAGAACTAGACTAGCTAAAGGCATCAAACATCACCCAAGTGTCATTTTGGGGTCTACAAGAACCTAAGAATTTAAAAAAACAAACAAAAAAAACACTTTGTGAATGGGTGTTCAGGTCTAAACTGCAGAACTACTAAGTAGGACACACTTCAAAAAATGATTTCAACTTATTCTGTACCCCCTGGGCTACTCATAAAAATAATAATAAAACTCTAGCGTTGCTAGGTAGTCATATAAGGGTGTCACAAAATCTGTAACCTGTAAAATTGTACCCACTTTTGTGGACCCTAAACCAAATGTGATGGAAGTAGTTGGGCAACACCTGACACTTTTTTCTATGGCAAATCGAATATAGGCCTAAAAGTTCAGGTTGGAATCAATGTCCATCAAAGTTTTCATTTTATTATAATAACAAGTTAAAAAGAGGCACCTGAGGCAATTTTTGTGTTTGACTGAAAAACAAATATAGAGTGGCCAATGTATTCTAGTACTCTTCTTTGGCCCCAATTTGCATAAGAAAAAAGCTAATCATGTTAATTTTCTGTAATTTACTACTAAGCTATCTAAGATAATGCCTGAACCTAAAAAGCACATTTTAATACATTTCAGCAAATCAGTCAGCACTAATAATATCTAGAGGATCCTGAAATGTGAACATTGTGAAAGAGACAAGGTTGAGTGATGAAGTTATTTGTTACAGTATTATTTTGTGGTCAGATGTAACAATGTCTAAAGTTAAAATTTGTCTTTTTGTATTTGCAGAAATTCAAGGCTACTCACAGGATAGATAGCAGAATTCAAAACTGACAAACTAGATAACTGCCTCAACTGTTAACGTTTACTTAGTGAACAGAACATAGTAGTGGTGGTTGTTTTAGACCTGTAGTTTTGTTTATTTAATAGTGAATACAATCATTTTACTAATACTAACACTATTCTTCTGTCTACACTTATATATAACCAACACAAAGATCAGCATGGCAGAAATAATGTCCATGTTCCTTTGATGTTCAATGCAATACTGTAGACTGACTTGAATAAAACTTGAAAGCTATCCTTGTGAAAAAAATTAATCTTCTACAGAGAAAAACTAGCTTGTCTGCACTCTCTGCAGAGGATGCCATTTGTGTACACCATGTAAAGGTATGTCTTGGCAAATATGAGGCAGTGCAAATGTCCTGCTTCGATCCACTAAAATGTCACAAAAACAAAACCCAGTTAAAACGGGCATATATGGAAACTGCAGACATCCTCGCAAGTAAACTAAGAGAGAATATTATTCCAGGTTGGAAAATTTCCCTAGGTGCTCTGCGGACATAAAGAAATGTGGGATGATCTCGAGGAGCCACTTGACATCAGTTCTGGCCCAGAATGGACTGTGCTGGAGACTTCAATGGAAACCATGAAACTTCTGTCATTTGACTGTTCTCCATTAAAGTGGCAAAGTTAAACCAATCACAGATTATATGTGCCAAAATGAAGGTGGAAGGGGTACAGCACAAAATAGAGGGCACTGTAACTATGGCACTTGATGTTACTTTTGAAAATTTAATTCAGTTCAGACTCCCTAGCAAGCACCAGTACGAGAATGTATCAAATGTAAAGACACTTCCTTTCTTTGCACTGACATTGCACTGCAATGTATGCTGCAAAGTACACATGGAATACTGGCCATGCCAGTGAAAAGGAGAGACATCGTCTGCTGCTTTGAAAGTTGCTGTAACCGAGTTCTTTGAGCAAGATGATATCAGCAGAATGCGCCCTGGGCAACCCATGAAACAACACAACCTAAAAAGCAACCTTACTTCTAGCAAATGTACATGAACTATATATAGATTTTAAGGAGAAAACCGGTGACAATATTGGCATAAGGCCTAAATGTTCAGGTGCTAGCGGCCCTCACTCATGCTATCTGCACACATCGTGGGAATATTAAATTGATGCTAGTAGCATTGGATTCAAAACTTGATTACAAAGAATTGCTAAACAGATTGGTATGCGACACAAAATTCAAGGAATATATGTTGCTTCGCTGACTATATATACAGTATATTCCTAATGAGCAAGCCTGTGAAAAACTCCCTGAGATGACAAGAGGAAGGAACCAGACTCAAAAGGGAACCCATCCTCAGTTAGGTGGCACTGGATAGTGCGATTACAACACGTTATGTGGTCAAAAACGTACAGTTACATAATTCAATATAGTTTGAACATAAAGTCTTTTCTGTCTCAGCTGATTCAGTGAGGGAGATTTGAGTCTTGTGCCATTGTAGCAGGACTGCTCATGTCAACAGCAGTCCATACCATCTTCACAGTTCTAGGTGTATGTTGAGGCAGTTCATATGGTGCCATCCTCAACAGGAGCAAGTGGTTTTCAATAGGACATCAGGATGGATCAGGCAGGTCCGTAAAGAAGGGGTCAGGATCACTGGTATCTCAGGAGTAGCGTGTGCAGCTCGACAAATACACAGAGAGAGAGCAGATTGTTGGGTATGTTCACTGTCACATAATGGTTAAGGAACAGTGTATTTTATGTGCTGAGTGCAAGCAGGAACTCCGGCAAGGTTAACTATGACCGGATAACTAAAATGGAGTTGTGGGAGTTAAGGGAACGGCCCTCTCCTGGTCCAGGAAATGATGGCTCTAAGCCTTTAAATGCCTGATTGAGTTCTGTGGATTCCGATGATGATGCAATCAAGGTTGATAGTTCAGGGAGATCATTGATAAAACTCTGCGCAGTAGCTGACGTGAATGTTCCTTTGTCACGATAGCATGGCGAGGTGCATACGTTATAATTAAGACACATTTTAAAAGAGATGAGAGAATGATTTGAGAGAGTTTCAGACTGTTGAACTGCGTTAATATTTTCTATACTTAATCCAAAGGCTAGAATTAGATCCAGGGTGTGACCATCATAATGAGTGGGCCCTGTTAAGTTCTGATCAACTCCTATTGAATCTAGAATGGACACGAACGCTGTTCTCAAAGGATCTTCTTGGTCATCGACATGAATATTAAAGTCTCCAACAATTAATGCTTTGTTTAAAGAGACAGCCAGGTTTGAGATGAAATCTGCAAATTCACACAGGAATTCAGAATATGGCCCTGGGGGTCTGTAAATAATAATTACCGGAAATCACTGGACGGACTTGTTTTTAGTGTCTACATATGTTATGTTAGTATAGAGAATCTCAAACGCATTGAATCTATGTCCAGGTTTTTGTGTGATGCCTGGTTTATCATTATAACTGCCAGTTAGATGAGGCTGGTGTATATAGCTATAGCCGGGAGGACTAGTGTCGTTTAATGCTATGTACTCATTTGGTTTGATCCGTGTTTCTTTTAAATACAGTACATTAAAGTGCTGATAAGTAATTTCATTAACAATAAGCACTTTAGATGTAAGAGAGCTAACATTTAACTGTCCTAGCTTGCTGTACATTCTGGCTGGTGCTGGCTAACAGAAAGTTAAGAGGCCATGGTTAAAATACATTTTGGAAATTTCAGAACCACTAAAATAATAATCTAATTGGGTGTATGTTGATTTCAGAATCCCAAAGTAAATTAAAATATCAACACCAAATAATTTTTTTTTCTGTTAAAGATTTGTTGTACAATCATTCTTCCCAAGAAAAAGAGCAGTTCAAGAACTCATTGAAAACCCCATGACCACGTATGTCCATGATGACTGTATGTAAACTTATGACTGCAACTGTATGTAGTGCATGGCCCCTCAGTAGCTGCTTGCAGTTGTATAGTTTACTTTTTCCCTCAGGCTAAAAGTCTAAATAATTAGACTGCAATTAAATTGCAATATTTACAGGTTTCAAATCTTTGCCATTTACAATTTGTGCTATAGTACATTGTTTATTGCTCGTTAACCGCATTGTGTATTTCAGTAATGGATCTAATATATTTTAGCATATGTTTGTCATGTTTTTCCTTTTCAATTTGATTACTTGTTGAAGGTCAATGAACAGCTGTTCTATTATTGCACTACAATTAATTGTATATTATAAAATCAACAGAAAACTACCATTTAATTTTGAAGTACAATTATTGATATCACATAACCAAAAAGTCATAATTATTTCAGTCCTGGGAGAATCTATCTTTTATAAGGAACAATCCAGAAATATTTTGCTCTTTATCATTGTGCTGTGGTCTTTTATCAGAGATGAAGGTACTGAAGGTGTATATTGAGTTCTCGCTGGACCAGCCAAAGGGGGGGCTGCACTTTGTTGTACCTGACATGGAGGGCAGCATGGCTGAGAGAGGAACGCATGTCTTCTCCTGTGGATACCAGAATTCCTCACGGTAAAAAAAAACCCAAAAAACATTATGTGTGTATGTGTGTATGTGTGTATGTGTGTATGTGTGTATGTGTGTGTGTGTGTGTGTGTGTGTGTGT
>JAQQZU010017900.1:0-15688 GCA_030068025.1 Parauchenoglanis punctatus | reverse complement strand
TTGTAGAACATTACTGAATACATCAAAACTATGAAGCAACACATATGGCATATACTGAATTATGTGGTAAACAAAAATGTGTAAAAAAACCCCAAAAT
This sequence comes from Parauchenoglanis punctatus, assembly GCA_030068025.1. Taxonomy (NCBI): domain Eukaryota; kingdom Metazoa; phylum Chordata; class Actinopteri; order Siluriformes; family Auchenoglanididae; genus Parauchenoglanis; species Parauchenoglanis punctatus. Next base: position 15,590 of record JAQQZU010017900.1, on the reverse strand, counting down.
GTTTCATATTTTAGATTCTTCAAAGTAGCCAACATCTACCATGATGATACAATTGGCATTATCTTAACCAGGATTACTACAGTTGTTCTATAGGGCTGTTTACTGTATTTTTATCATTTACTATTTACTGTTGGTCTCAAATGCATTATGAAGGAAAGAAATTCCATCTAATAACCATTTATGTCAACAACTGCTCAACTAAGTAAAGAGAAACAACAGTCCATCATTATCCAGTCTCTTTTAAAGTAATACAAATAAAGAAAAAATTTTAATTAGAAGGTGCGTCCAAACTTTTGACTGGTAGTGTATATTTTTTGCGAAGTAATTTTTGGCCCATGTTCACAATATTGGTATATATTACTCAGCAGAGTCTAATCTTCAATAATTTTCAAAACATTGCTGTGATTTGCAAACATTGCCTCCACATGCCAGTCACTCCTATGTGTCCCCTATCCACTTATTATGATGATGATGATGATGATGATGATGATGATTATTATTATTATTATTATTATTATTATTATTATTATTACTATGATTGATACCTTGGGAGTTAATTCATTTGTCAACCTTAATAATTTAATTATTTTGCTATTGACAGATATTAGATTTTAGCCCTCCCTTCTAATATCACCACCAGCTGCCACTGTAGATATAACATTCCTGGAGAGTGACACACTGACCCACTTCAAGGCAAAGCAATTTGAGAAAACTGCTTGCCCAAACTAGTCCCATTTTAACCTAACACAGGTTTCATAGCCATCAAATAAACATAAACATAACCTATCCTCTCTTCCCTGGGACTTTGGACCTGTAAAAAGTATATGAGCATTTGTCTTTAATGTAGGACAATGTAGGAACCACTTACAACCCCAACTTCCTTATCACTGATATAGAATTAGTTGTTGGGGTGATCACATTGAAAAAAAGAAGTGGCAGTTGCAGAGCATAACGCAAAGCTCAGACCATAATAATTCTATGACTCAAATGAAGTTCTATATCTTTGTGATGGGAAGTGATGAGAAGCATTAGTGTGGTGTAAGCAGTCTTATCATTCCATATGTCCAACCCTTATAAGAATCTTGCCACTTTTATTGGCCAAAGCACCTGAAATGTTTCTAGAATATAAAATGGCATTGATGTGCATTATGTTACGCTCAGAAAGTTCAACTTGAACAAACGCTCTGCTCCTATGTCATTAGCGTACAACTAGTGGGGCCAGCTGTTCCATTGCTGAACTATAGCAAACAACAGAAAATCTGCCACTTCTGCTAGTACTATCATTGGTCAGTCTGTTCCCCATCTTAAACCACTATTGATAGAGGGTGTGCTTTTCACTGGGAAAAGGGAATTATGAAATAACCTTCCACTTAGCTAACATTCTATTTATTCTGATTCAATTTCCTGTAACTCAGTCTGACTAGAAGTCTTCAAAGAGAGCACAGATTCTATACCCTCTTCCAACTACTCCTATGTCTGTCTCTTCAGATCTTTCTAGGAAAAAAGGAGTAATCATCCAGTACTTCAGTCTAAATTCTCAAAGTTCCCTCCCCTATTACAGTTCCACAGGCACTCCTCATAACACTGTTGTTTGAAGGAATGGTCTGCACTCCCAAGCATCCTTTTGGTCTATATTTATTTTTATATGTTGTTATTTGGCTGCAGTCTCATCAGTGAGCAAGGTGCAGGTCATCTGCTATCTATAGTGAGGGCTCTAATGGATGGCTTGGTGATCTCCCTTCTCCATGAACCAGTATCAGGTCCAAGGGTTTCCCAGATACAAGGCCTCCTCACAAAGCTGGAGGTAAGAGGAATACCCTGGTGTTATGTTTCCTGGGTTTATCTTAAAATGATCATTTTTATAATTTCTTCACTGTCATTGTTTTAATGGATTAATGGAGTGGGGTAATGCTGTTGGTGTCATATCATTTGTATTATTACTTGTATTTCCTACAGCAGCTCATGACCACATATATTGGTGGGGCAGGTGGACAATACTGATGGCATACCTTCAAACGACATTAGACAGAGAAGCTAACACACTTGTTTTAAGCTACAGGCTACTATCTTGTGATTTTCTTGGAGAATCCTGTAATATAAAGTTGAGGGCCAACAACATGCAGCCTAGCAGCTTGTTTGGAATTGTTTTAGATGTACCTTTATTCAACTGTGTTCAACGTAATATGTTAACCAGGGTTGTCAGTTGAAATAGGTTTCAGCAAAAAAAAAAAATTTCCAGCCCAACTACATCTCAAAAACATACAAAGACTAGACATTAGCCCAAAAAATCTGGAAATTGGAAAATGCCCTTTTCTCTTTTTCTCAGCCTTAGCATAGAACCTTTGCATAGAAAACATGTATTTCTGAGGTGTTATCCCCTCCATAACCTCTCTTTCACTCTCCAAATCTTTGAAACACCAGTGAATTCCAGTGAAGACAAATGGTTTTGCATATCATATGTACACTAACTGGGGTTACATTTTGCATTTTTTGCAGCAAATTATTATATTTAATTCTGATGTTTTGCTATAAAAACCTTGATGATCACTGAGTATTTTGTCAGCCCACATGTTAAATAGATATATGGAGATTCATCTACATTTAACTAAATCATTGGTCACTCAAAAGAGGCAATAGGAATTTTAACTGAATTTAAGACCTTTGCAATTGTCAGTGAAGACTTTATGAAGATTAACATGAACAATTATAGTCACTCATTTAAAATACCGGTAATGACACTTTGTCAAGCCTTAACCTTAACCTCTTTAGCTTAATATGTGCTTGATATGGTCTTGTGCTTGATAAAATACACTATATGGCCAAATTTTGTGAACATTTGACCATAATACCATGTGCTTTGTAAACATTCCACTCCAAAAAAGACTTCCACTCTTCTGGAAAGACTTTCTGACCGAAAGATGAGCTGTGGGGCATTGTCATGCTGGAACAGGTTTGGGATAAGACTCTTAGCTCCAGTGAAAGAAAATTGTAGTACTACAGCATACATAGAAATCCTATAATTGTGTGTTTCCAACTTCGTGACAACATTTTGGGAAAAACCACATATGGGTGTGATTGTTAGGTTTCCACAAACTTTTGGCATAACTTATATGTCTATAAGTAATAATGGACACATTCTGTGGCACATTTGTGGCACAATCTATATTCCTTAAAGTGTATATAAGTTTACATAATTCGAAAAGTTTACATAATTCGAAATGGGATGGATATTTATTAAGTCTGAACATTACAATCAGGGAATTCTGTGCAGGCATTGTAAAGAAAAAGTTCTTACAAAATTCCATGTTTGTATAAGTTGTGCTTCAACCATGACATGATTTTATCCTGTGACCCAGTTATCATGTGTGACATCATTGCCATAAGCCTAGTTCTATATATACTGTATGTGTAAACAAAGCAATTGGAAGCAAGAAGAACAACTTGAAGATAATTTCTCTTATGTAATCTGATATGCCTTTTCAATGTAGCACAATTGGAAGTTCACGGTATCTTAGTGATAATGTGGCTCATTTCAAGTTACTGAAAGATCCTAAACTTCATGAACAGTGGACTAAACACGTGCAAAATGGCAAAATGATCACCGACGCCATCATTCTTGTTGTCCAGTGACCACTTTACAGAGGATTGTTTTGACCAAAGTTCTGCAATACCGACAGATACCGAATACTGGATCGACTCCAACCAATTTTTGCAGCTGGTGATATCATCAGTGAAGAAATGCCAACTAGCAAGAAAAGAAGACTAACCATTGTGACAAAGATGACCTGGAAAAGGGTACATCGTACTGTGTTTGTTCACTGGGAAGATATTACACATTTATTAAGGAATCATTCTAAATTTATTGCTTTAATCATGTTTTATTAAACTCAGTCACAGTATCAGTAGCATACTGTGAACATCCAGCGGTAACATATCAAGAAGACAACTGGATTATATGAGAGAATTAATTTTTTTCTGTGAGCTTTTTTTCTTGCTTCCAATTGCTTTGATTACGCACAGCTATAGAACTAGGCTTACAAGGATTTCACACGTTATAACTGGGCTACAGGCTAAAATTTTGTCATGGGTTGAGCTTAGCTTAGGAGAACATAGAATTTTGCCCAAACTTTATTTTTTTCAACACAATGCCTTCACAAACTTCCTTATTGTAATGTTCAGACTTTATAACCATCCATCCCATGTCGTGTCATTCCATCACATAAACTTTCAAATTCATGTCACACGTAAGTAACAAACAAAATATTAAAATATAGCAAACATACAGTATATACTGTATTATATAAAAATGCATTATATTATTGATAACGGTTTTGACAGTTTTACAATTCTTAATTTAAGGTTTAACATGACCAGACACTCAAATATGGCACCCAAATAGATAACACATTCCTTTGGAACACCCAGTAACCTCCTTCACTTGCCACATCTGACTTTGAACCTGAAACTCACCTGTATGATGTTTGGAAGAATTTTTTTCAAGTGTGCCCTTATAATCACTTTTTTAAATCTGTATATCTCTCTTTTATTCAGTCAGTGTCTCAGTTAATAACAGAGGCAGTAAACAATAGTTTCCTTATCGAGGAGCAACTGCTGCAGGCCAATGATAAGGAGGATGAAGTGATCAAGACTAAAGTAGAAGACAGAATGAAACATATTTGCACTTACCTTCAAGAGAGGTGAAGCCTATGCCACTAAAATGCTTTTGCATTGTTTATTTTTTTCTTAATAGCCTGTAGATGCTTAGGAACAGACTTAGGAAAACAATGCATATTGTATAGCTTACTTTAGTTATTTAGATTTCTTGCAAATAGAAATGTATGAACATACATAAAAGAACAAACCTATCCTCTTTTCCTTTATAAAACTTTCTCTCATCTTCCTCCCTCTTGCTCAGGGTGAGTGCCCTGCGCTTTCTCCTTCAGACTCAGGATCAGTATGGGGAATGCATAGCTAATATTCAGCAGGAGTTGCAGGAGTACTGGGAGTTGCTAGAGGATCTTCATACCAAAGTTACCCTGCAACCAGAAAAGGGCCCAGAGGATCCACATACTGTCCTCACTGACACTGAGGTTGGATTATAAATCAATGTGTTGTAAATTAATTAATAATTGAAGTACTCACCCAAGTGTTCTATAAACACTTGGTTTAATAATCCATAGTCCATAATATTGATTAATAAAGTTGACTTGACTTAACTACATATCAATGAATCAACAGCTGATAAGGTAACGATGCTTAAGGTGTTTGTTGAAATTCTTTATGTTAATATATATGTGTTTCAGGGCTTATACACAAAGCTGGGTCTGTTTCAGAGTAGGATTCATGAGTGTCAGGTCTGCCTGACCAAAAGTGCACATCTTCTTGAGGTGAAAAATATATCCATTCCCTCACATCTACATGTGCTTATACTCTTATACTCGCGCTCCCTTTATTGCACACTCAAACTATTATCCATCTGTTAACTCCTAAAGAGAGAATGATTTCTGATTCCTCTTCAATAGGAGCTGGAAAATAGGCAGCTGGATCTGGCTCAGACTATGGGACTAACACTGGTGCCTACTTGGACCAAAGACCTTCTGCAGTGCAACACCCACCAGGTACACTACCACCTAAATCTAAAGTTTAATCAATTTCAGGTATATGACATATTAGTTTGGACTATAATGATAAATATTGACTTTAGGTCTATAAGGATCAATCTGGTTTTCATGAATGACATGAATATAAAATGCACAAATATAGACTACACCCTCCTAGCACAGTATGGTTTTAGCATTCATGTCATTTTGGCAGACGCCCTTATCCAGAGCGACTTACATACATCTTATTTTTTTTTATACAAGTGAGCAGTGAAGGTTAAGGGCCCAGCAGTAGCAGCTTGGCGGTTCTGGGATTTGAACTCACGACCTTCCGATCACTAGTCCAACGTCTTAACCACTGAACTACCACAGACAGTTTTAATCTGGCAGTCCTACTGGTGTTGTGTTTTCCCATGAACCACACTCTGAGAGCTCAGAGTCAATTAACATGTGAATGAAAAATTTTGGTTTTTCTAAATTTACATTTAAGATTTATATTTATCTTTAGTTTTTATATTTAACATTTATATTTACATTTATATCTACTATATATATTTAACATTTACTTGTACTATTTACACTGAATCTTCTCTGTCTAGTTGTATCAGAATTTTAATGTTTTGTGATGCACAGTAGATGTAAACCCAACTATGGAAACTGAATGCATCTTTGAATATACTTTATGTGGATCAAACTCACAGAGAGGTAATGGACACTTGTGCACATAGGCATGCATCTCTGTAGAATTCCCTGCCCCATCCTAATACTTAACCTTCAACCCCAAGGCTTTTCTGATTTGAGCACAACCTAGTTATGGACTGCCTAGTCCCATATACTCCATTCCCCTTCTTAGCCAAAGCAAATTAGTAAAATGAAACACTTTCAGATTCTTACTGTACTCATACTTTGTAGAACTGTAAACATAATCAGGCCACACAATAATACCGTGCTCTAGTCATATTGAACTGTGATTCAACACATTACTCAAAAATACCTGGCCACACCCTGGTTTACTAAAGTACATAGTACTGCATGCTAGCTGGCAATTTTGTGCTCCTGCCTGCTCTAGATGTCTGACAATATTGAGTCTCTGTGACAGTCTCTGGTTCTGATCAGCCATTTTCCAAGTTTTGTGCTTGCTCTGTCACCTCTTCAGAATCAGGTTCTAGGCCAGTGATTTCATTATTATCTTTCTACCTGGCCACTCTGTCAGGTCTGCTTCCTGTTCCACCTGATCACCTGATGTCATGCGATCTTAGATCATCCCTGACTCTCTCCACAGTTGCTGGCTGCCATTCAGCATGCATACACTCATGCTTTCTGAATGAAAGGTTCCATTCTCTGGTTTTGCTAGTTTAAGACCTGTTTTGCTTGTAGGTAGGTCAGAACGGAGGACACCTCCCATAAGTAGTTGTGCAGGTGAGTGTCTTAGCACTGTGACTGGTGTGTTTCTCAGGTGAAGAAGAGTCATTAAGAAGAGCAAATCTGTTTGACACATGAAGTGGAGAGGAGTGGTGCTCCCACGGGGAACCTTATCATTAGTACTTGCTTTACGATTTTGCCACAGAGTTGCTAACTCCCTTCCCATCAGAGGGCTCTAATGCCAGAGTTGGGGGATTGCTAACTTCGCCTAAGGCATCCAGACTTTCCCCTACAGACACTACACTGCTCTCACTCTCAAAAACACCCTATATAGTCTGGATGTGTACCTCTAATGCTGCACACTTCTCTGTCAGACAGCTAACTAATATACACTTATTACAATTAAAGCTACTTCTAGTGATGTTGGAAGAATGACCAACATCCTGCACTCAAAACACCAAACAAGCTGAGCATTTAACATACCTTAGTCAAAGATTTGTTAATATTATTTTCAGAATATCGAACTAGGATGGCCTCTTTAGACAGCAGAATTCAGAACAAAATAATACCATAGAATTATTTATGGAAAAACAAAAAAGGGGATATCTGTTCCTATAGTTTTGCTCACTTAAACATTGGGTGGTTCTCCACCAAAGGTGCCATGTTCTACTTAACATATCTAGATGTAAATATCAGGAAATGAAAGCTGAAAATTTTATCTATCATTTCATATTCATCTTTTGATCTCAAACCCAATGGTCTTCAGTATATTGCAAAAACAACAGTACTGGAACAGCAAGGCCAGTTCTTTCAGAGGGGGTTGTGTATCAAAGTGCAGTAATGCATGCAAATTATATAACATGAAGTTGATCAAGTCGAGGTTTACATTAGTTACTCATCTTATCCATAATTTATGCATAATCAGGAGCATGGGTAGAATATAACCATTTTTCTGAAATTATGATATTTTTTATACAAAATATTTTGGGCTAGTTTCAGGTCTTTTATGTGGTTTTTGAGATGAAATACGGCTGGAAAATTTTGCTCAAACATGCAAACCATAGTTAATGATATTACCCTGAATACAACTATAACTGATTCATGGCACTGGTGAAGGTGATATTGAAAAGTTCTAGTTCTGAATTTGCTTTTAAGGAACAGTATCCTTTGGCAACATTCACACTGTCCATGCTGAAGTGACTCAAATCTGATTTTTTTCAGATCTTCAGAACACTGAATGGGGCTGTGTATTTATTTGGCTGCTGTTCAAATAGCAACAACCTTTCTCCACAATCAATGACCTCACCTTTATATAAATGTCTTATAATGCTTGTTAAATATTTACAAAATTATATGAAAAACCAGTTTATTAATTTATACCATTTAAAAACCACTTGGTTGATTTATACTTTGCCAGATTATGATAGGAAGGCCAAAAGAACTGATTTCCATTTTATGCTGTATTTATTTTTTTATGTTTTTACTTATTGCCAGTTTAAAAAAGTCTTCAAGGATTTCACATCCCTGGCACAACAGACTCTGACCTTTGTGATGCACCTGCAAGACCTAAGTGTGTCACAAGAGAAGAATAGCATTAAAACTTCTGATGTGGAACATGTTCAGAACTCTTCTTCATCACTTCCTGTGCACAGTATTGCTCTGTCTACAGAAAATACCCCCTTGGACCCTGACCCAAGACCCCCAAACACACCCAGCTCCAAATTCTCAATGATACACTTGCTTTGTGGGGTGAGACAACGAAGGTGAACTTTGATTCATTTATCACTCTGTAAATAAATGAAAGATATGGTTGTGAAATGAATATGAAAATTTTGTAAATGGATGTATAAATGCTTTATTTATTAGTTGTTCTAATTAATCCACTTGATCTATGTGCTGCTCTTGCCAGCTGGTCACTTAATGATGAAACTGACTTTAATTAAAGATCAAGAGGTACAGATCTCCTCTCGATTTGATCACTATGTTAATGGCCCATCAATTTGAATTGATGCAGCCACTAGATTTGTATGTTTGTAATGTATTTCTGCTTCAGCAGCTTCAAATAGGAAAACACATACATACTTAAAACACCAGATAAAGTAAACTACTTGTCAACTCATTGGGTCACAGCTGTTTGTATATTTAGGGGAAGTTCATTCTACCACCTAGGTGCCAGAACAGAGAAGAGTGTAGCTGTATCTCTTACATGTACATTGAGAGGTGTTAGGACCAGTTGTGAGCAGTCATAGAGGATTGGTGGAAGCATAGAGCAGTGCAGGGTTTGGGGCTGGTCCAGGTCGCTACAGGAAGTCAGTGGAGGGAGCATAGAAATGGGGTGGTGTGGGAAAACTTGGGAAGGTTGAAAACAAGTTGTGCAGCTACATTCTGGATCAGTTGCAGAGGCTGAATGGTGCTCAAAGGCAGACCTGCTAGGAACAAGTTTCACTAGTCCAGTCTTGAGACGACAAGGGACTGAACAAGTACCTGAGTGGCCTGTGTTGAAGGAAATCCTTCAAATCCTTCTGTCCTGATGTTGAAGAGGAGAAATCAACATGAGTGTGAAGGGGATGAATGAGAAGAAGAGGTTGAGCCAGCTGACCCAATGCCTTGTTATGCAGTAGCTGTCAAACAATTCAATTCAATTCTATTCAATTTTATTTGTATAGCACTTTTAACAACAGACATTGTCACAAAGCAGCTTATAAAGTATAATAAAGTATATTAATTCTAAACATAAACTTATGAATGTATAAATTTCTCTCATATATATATATATATATATATATATATATATATATATGTGTGTGTGTGTGTGTGTGTGTATGTATGTATGTATGTATGTATGTATGTATGTACACAACCCGAAGTCCAGAAAAGTTGGGATGTTCTTTAAATTTGAATAAAATAAAAACTAAAAGACTTTCAAATCACATGAGCCAATAATTTATTCTCAACAGGACATAGATAACCTGAATGTTTAAACTGAGAAATTTGTACAATTTCATGCACAAAATGAGCTCATTTCAAATTTGATTCTTGCTACAGGTCTCAAAATAGTTGGGACAGGGGCATGTTTCCCATGATGTTGCATCTCCTCTTCTTTTCAAAACACTTTGAAGAAATGCTCATAACACGCTGGAAGGTCTCCCACCTCTTTAGCCCGGAGGACACAGCATCTGTGATTACCAACAAGAATATCAAATTTGGATTCGTCTGACCATAGAACACTTTCCCACTTTGAAACAGTTCATTTCAAATAAGTCTTGAGAATTTTTTTTAAAAGTATTCCACAATCATTTTATGCACTTTTTCATAGATTGGAGAGCCTTTGCCAATCTTTACTTCTGAGAGACTCTGCCTCTCTAAGACATCCCTTTTATAGCTAATAGTATTACAGACCTTATGTCAATTAACTTAATTAGTTGCTAGATGATCTCCCAGCTGAATATTTTTAAACTTTTTTGCTTTTTCAGCCATCTGTTGCCCCAGGCCAACTTTTTTGAGTCCTGTAGCAGGCATCAAATTTGAAATGTGCTCATTTAGTGGATAAAAGTGTACAATTTCCCAGTTTGAACATTTGCTAGTTTATCTATATTCTGTTGTGAATAAAATATTGGCTGATATGATTTGAAAGTCTTTTAGTTTTCATTTTATTCAACTTTAAAGAACGTCTCAACTTTTCTGGGATTTGGGTTATATATATATTTATGTATGTATATATTCCTAATGAGCAAGCATGTGGCAACGGTGGCAAGGAAAACTCCCTGAAACAACAAGAGGAAGGGTTAGGGTTAGCTGTTCTGTCTCAGCTGATGCACCGAGGGAAATTTGAATGCAAGGCTGTTTGTGTTAAGTTAAGTCTCATGACATTGTAGCAGAACTGCTCATGCCAACAGCAATCCAATGCCATCTTCACAGTTCTAGGTGTATGCTGAGGTAGTTCATAAGGGGCCATTCCCAAATGAGCAAGTAGTTTTCAAGTGAGGACTCCAAACAGAAGTATGACATCAGGATGGATAATGCAGGTCCATAAAGCAGAAGGGGTCAGGATCACTGGAGTCTCAGGAGTAGCATGTACAGCTCAACACACAGAGAAAGAGAGAGAAAGAGAGAGAGAGAGAGAAAAGAGAAAAGCAGATTGTTAGGTATGCTCATTGTCATGTATTGGTTAAAGAACAGTGTATATCATGAGCTGAGTGCAAGTAGGAACTCCGGCAAGGCTAGCTATGACAGCATAACTAAAAGGGAGAGCCAGAAGGTAACACAGACATGAGGGCACCCTGGGACATAAAACGGCTAGCTACTCCACCGTCAAACAAACCTTAGTGAACGTGTGAGAGGGGGTGGAGGAGGGGTGACCGCATCCAAACATCTCACTTTACCAAAACATTCTATGCCTGAGAACCCTCCAGATCTGCTCCTTTACCTAATAGAAGACTATTAACAAAAGGCTTGGCTAAACATATATGTTTTCAGCCTAGACTTAAACACAGAGACTGTGTCTGAGTCCGTAACACTAATCAGAAGGCTGTTCTATAACTGATGGGCTTTGTACGTTAAAGGTCTGCCTCCTGCTGTAGCCTTCACTATTCGAGGTACCAAAAAATAGCCTTCACCTTTTGATCTAAAACAAGTATCCAGTAACTAAGTTGAATTCAATTAAATTTTATTTATGTAGTGTTTTTAACAATGGACATTGTTACAAAGCAGATTTACAGAAATCCAGAGGTAGAATTAAATTTATCCTGTTCCAGTTATCCAAACATTAGGTAATTAAGGCATTAATCATTGTTTTGTGTTACACTGTGAGGGACGGAGATGTGAAGTGGGTCTAAGTTGGAAGAAAGTAGACTTGGTAACAGATTGGTTGGGTGGTTCAAAAGACAGACTTGGGTCCAATATGATGCTCAGGTTTCCAGCCTCAGAGGATGGGCAGACTGGATAGGCTGCTTTTATGTACATCCAAATTTGGTGAACTGTGAAGGAATTAAATTTTATGTGTGGTCCTCCGCTTTTTAAGGTAGCAAAAAGTAAGAAAAAGGAAGGTGTTGGACAAGTGGCTGCTCAACTATTCCATTGGTAGGTGTGTTATTCTTTTTTTTCCACTTACAAGAAGGCAGATAAAAGGTCTAGAGCAGTCTTTCTCAACTGGGTTGTTTCTTGGTGCGACTCAGACAGCACATGGTCACATAAACAAACGGTGTTCATGTCTACCCACGAGAAACATTATTGGACTTTAAGGAATACTCAAAAACTGACCTGTAGGATGACCTCTTGGAAACGCTATGCGTCCTCGGGTTGCTGCGGAAACCAGGCCTTCAGTCCTCGCGTCGCCTGATGGCCAGGGTAGGGTCCGCCGAAAGTGGTGTGCGAGGAAGCGGAAGTGCAGCAAGCGGGCGGGGGTCCATGCTAGGCTAAGAGCTAATCCTAGCCTGCTGGCCGTCCCACCCATAACACTTTCCAATGTCTGCTCTCTGGACAATAAATTGGACTACATCCAACTCCAGCGGACTACGCATCGCGAGTTTAGAGATTGCTAGTGATAGTTTCTAGCTACTGCTCATCATTTGTGGAGTTTGTGATAGTTAGATGCAGACCTTTTTATTTACCCTGGGAATTCATCGCCATGCTGATTATCGAAGTGTACATTCCCCCCAATGCTAAAGCTAAAGATGCACTCTGTGAGCTGTACAGGGCTATTAGCGATTTGCAGAATGCACACCCCGATGGACTGTTTATTGTCCATGAAAATGTTTTCATTAGTATATATTTGCTTGTACGTACAATTTTTGCCTTTTCATAAGCTTAGAATGAGCCATATATATCTACAGAGGGCACAAATCCACTTCTAGGGAGCCACTATTTTGCGCCGGTACAGTACCACAGAAAAGACAAACTTTCTTGAGAGCGCCTTCTGTGGTGCACGTTTTTACAAGTTGCAGCATAAATCTGGAAGGAAGAACTGGAAGAATGACAAAGAAGAAGAAAGTAAGACTGGGAAGAAGAAATAAGAGGAAACACTGTTCACTGGTGCTAATGAGTTTGAGAACCCAAATTTAAAAAAACAGAGGATCATACTTATTATTGAGCACAGAAAAAACAATACAGTGTGAACTTGGAAGTATGCAGCGGCATCTGATGGTTACTGTACATTCTAATATGCACTTGGAAAGGGAGGGGTAAGGGAGGGCATTCAGGTGGCTGAATCTTACATAGTGGACCTTTAAGCGATTCTGGCTTTTCCTATGTCACCAGACTGACTCTCTCATGCAACTGTAACTGTTCATCTCACATATATCATCTTTTTTCACCATAACATTTTGCACTATTTCTGTTAAAACTTATTACCTATGCCCCTTTCTTCCCAATTTGTAGTTGTTTACAATCATCTTCATATCACTGCATCATTACTTGCACTACACTATTTTTGTTTTTTAATGTATATTTAACTAATATTTGAATGTTAGTACTCAACTTTTTCTGTTCATTCAATGTGCAATCTGATATTTGTAATACCTTTTCTCCCACCAATGTGAAATGGTTACACTGCTCCCTTGTATGTTGTCTCTGTTTGCTTGTTGTATGCACTTTATGTTAACTGTATAGGTGTGACACTGCAGCACAATAATTTAATTGTTTCTCCTTTACTCTGTCTTCTTGAACAATTAGGCAATAAAGTGAACAGTACTTCATAGTACATAGTTCATAGTACTTAGTACTTCATCCAGTTGTTAGGACAGCCTTAGGTAATTCCTGACTGAGTTGACGTTTCTTCCATCCCCCTCATCTCTCATCTCAGTCAAAGAACCACATATGCTTGGGCAGTGCACATGCATTCCAAGTGAATCATGAATGTGAGCAGTGACGTGGATTTGCCATCTCATTGCTTTTTTGCAGGGGATGTCTGTCTTAAGAGATGAGAGTGGAAATTAACTTCTAGATCCAACATGTCAGGTCCTCTAGATCTGTTCCTGCTTATTATGACACCTAACTCCTTGCCAAAAACTGTCAGAGGGTTTTGACTTTATTCATTTTCTCCTACAAAACTGATCATGCTGGCCTGTTTCAGGTAAAATTTATACCTTATAAAAAATTATTGGGGAGGGGGGGATGCTCTTAGTGTGAGAGGACTATTTCTGTCTAGCTTCTGCCCCAGGCCATTTGCATTTTGACATAATGAATTATGAGAATTATGATTTTGACATAACTAGTGCATTGAAAATGTCTCTGAAATAAAAAATAAAAAAACAGGCATGGCATCCATATGCAGGCTAATGCATATGAGCGTGATACTACCACCTATGAGAACAGCTTGTCTAGCACCATTGCACAAAGCATCATGGAAAGGATAAGCACCCTCATGAAGCAAAAGTTCACAAACTATATAGGCCACTACCCTAGCTGCTCTTTCCATTAAGATGGAGGAAAATTCAGAGGGAATTACTGAAACAGAAGCCCATATATTGGAGGTAGAGGACTACTCTATGTCACTTAAAAGCAAACTCAAAACTCTCGACCAGAAAGTCAAGACCCTAGCAGACAGAGTAGATGACAATGAAAACAGGGAAAAGATTCATGCCGTTAGATTTTTTTAAGTGTGGCTTACAGAACAAATATGCCTGGAAATTAAAAATGGTACCAAACAAACTGACAGAGCACACAGAGCTCCAGACCATCCAAAGGAGGACTGCGACAGCCCTGTTATAATTAAACTACATAATTTCAGTGACAAGCAAAGAATTATCTAAGAATTAATTAAGAAAAAGGGGCAATCTTTTACCAGGGCAGAAAGATTTACATCCATCAAGACCTTTCAGCTCAAGTAAGGAATGCCTGACAGTTGTTTGTTGGTACATGTGAATAACTCATACACAGAGGGGTCCGGTTCCAGATGTGTTACCCTGCTCAGCTTCACTTCACTCTTAATGGAAAAGAATACACTTACAAATCACAGGAATAGGCAAGTGCCTTCCTCGCCAGACATTATGCCGACAAATACCTTACACGAGCTGAAATGGACTATTCACAGATAAGGCAGTATGTGCAACAACAGTTAACAATCCACTGTGATCTTCAGGTCGATCATTATATCACACATTAAGCTAACGTTAAGAGTTTAACTTCACAGCCCCAGCCACTAGGCCAGCGGCAGAAGTTGTAGAATGTAGAGTGTTCTAACGACCATAGGGTCCAAATGGTCCTGTATTTGGGTTATCTCTGCCTGTTGTTGTCAGAGTTTCTTTTTGATGCAGATACTCAGAAGTCTTTTACTAATTAATATTACATGCTGTGCTAATACTCCCTGTGAGGAGAAGTAAGGAAACTACTCACTTGTTGGATTCAGAACATATTAAACTAAGAAGGAACTTAGTAGGACAGGTGTTTTTTATCATTAAATTCAAAAAGGGGAAGAGTAGCAATCATGCTACACCATAGCCTGTCATTTACCCTTTCAAAGTCTATATCTGACAAAGAAGAAAGGTATGTTTTCTTATCAGGAAACCTTTGTGGGGAACCAAAAGTTCTGGGTTGTGTTTACACCCAATTATAGGTGTCACGGCGGCCAGGTTTGTCGGGACGCACACGCAGGTGAGAGGGCGGTTTAGTAAAACTCATAATATTTTTAAT
>JAQQZU010017862.1:0-15693 GCA_030068025.1 Parauchenoglanis punctatus | reverse complement strand
TATATATATACACACAAGTTATTCTTCAGCAAGCAATTTTACTTTCACGTTAAGTCGGATCTTGAAGTAAAATTGTGTGTGCATGTGTGTGTGTGTATGCGAGAAAGAGGGTGGGAGTAAAGGAGGTAATGTATGAATGTGAGTGTATGAATGAATGAGTGTGTTTATGTATCTGCTTGCTTTAAGCCAGTACTGCAGGGGTGTCCAGTTTGGCTTCTTTGCCACCTGTGTGCCAGACCCGAAAAACTGCATGCCATACACACCCACACCCACACACACACACACACACACGCACACACACACACACAAAGGCAAAACTCTCACTCTCTTTATCACTCACTCTCTTTTCAGCATTTTTAAGTAAACAACTCTGCTCACACTTCGTAAAAGTGTCAGTAAAATAACAAGAACTGTTAATAACAAAAATATTCATACTCAGAACTGATCTCTTTCTGATGTTTTTATGATTTAATCAATAATTTGCATCAGTAATTTACTGATTAAACTTACAGGACCTGTTGGTGAGTAACACACACACACACAGACACACACAACACACACTACTCCTTCTTGTAAATACACACCTAAAAAACACATACTCAGAATTATTCTGAGTGAACATACAATGTTTAATAAATAGCTTAATATATATATATTTTTAGTCATTGACCAAATCTCAGTTCTTATCCAGTTTCATACTTCAGTTACGCTCCATTTAGCACTACTATATGTGATTCCTGATCTTGTCGCTCTGAGAACCCTAACCCTAGGTTCTGTATAGAACACTGCAGCAATGGGTTTCCTTTCAGAAAGGTGGTCCACTGTAGTAGGCTAAGAACCCTTATCCAGCCAAAGCCACGAGTTTTTCACATAAAGATAAAGACCTGCATCATTAGGATGTATGTATGTATGTATGTATGAGGGGAAAGAGGGCGGAGTGTGTATGGCTAGGAACATTCCTAATTCACATATCCGTTCATCTTTCTCTGATGAATAATGATGTTTTAAAATTTTCAACTCATTTAAATCCTCAGCTTCAGCAGCCTTTGATACAGTCAATCACAACTGTTGTCCATCCTCTTGAATCTTGGTTTGCTTCCTATCTGGAAGCTCAGTCATATCATGTGACATTTAGGGCATCCACAACTTCCCCACACAGACCTTCGGATCTGCACTGGCATCCCACAAGGCTCAGTGCTTGGTCCGCACATTCTCTTGGTGAGGTCCTCAAAACAATGTGTAGGTTTTCATCCCACTGATATGCTGATGACACTCAACACATCCTCTCCTTCCCTCCCTCAGACACTCATGTTTCTGCCTGGATCTCAGCACGTTTAGCAGACATCACGTCCTAGTTGAAACCAAATCCCAGCAGGACTGAGCTGCTGTACATCCCTGGAGATGCACCTTCACATCTGGATAACTCTCAGATATCACCATCTGTCACTGCATGCAACCTTTGTGTACTTCAGCAATCTTTCTATCCACACATCGCTAAGGTGACACACTCACGCAGCTTTCTCCCGTACAACATCAGGAGGATCCAGACTATTTCTATCCACAAAGGTCTCTCGGGTGCTTGCTTAATCACTTGTTATTTTGAGACTGGACTACTGTATCTCACCCCTGGCAGGTCTGACTCTGAGCTCCATTCAACATTCGAGAATGCAGCTACAAGACTTGTTTTCAACCTTCCTAACTTCTCCCACATCATCCCACTGCTACTCTCCCTTCTCCGACTTCCTGTAGCTGCCTGCATCAGATTTAAAACAACCATGTTCTCCTACAAAACCAGAAACGGACCAGTGTCTGTCTACCTTACAGCACTTATCACACCCCGAGCGGGAGCACGCTCCCTCTGATCCTCTAGCACTGTTCAACTGGACCCACCATCTCTCAGGGTATCAGGAGGACCTGCAGGAAGACTCTTCTCTGTTCTGGCACACAGGTGACCTTTATACTGACCAGCCTGACCATCATACTCACCAGACCATTATACTGGACAATCTAGCTAATGCACAACACGCTGAACCACCTTAAGACCAAAATAAATTAAAAACTTATATATCCAGATTTCTGTAAAGCTGCTTTATAACAAAGTCCATTGTTAGAAACACTATATAAAAAACTGAACTGAACTGAACTGAAATCTGCTACAGTTTTGATAATTTTATAATAAGAAGAACCTTTAGTGTGTCTGGAGGAGGGTCACAGGGGGCTCAGTGCTGGATCAGCTAATCTGTCCTTGAGATAATCACACATTAATCACTAAGTATCGGTTTAACCCTTGAGTCTGAGTGATCTAGGCGACCTAGTGACTCTCAGATGGAGCGCTGAGGGTCATTCCAACACGGGATGGTTTATTACATCACTGTGAATCAGCTGGAGTCTAGCATTAGACAAACATGTATAAGTCTTAAGAATTCTTGGAATCTGCTTCAAGACACACGAAACTGGCTGGGCCAAAAAAAACAATGAATGCTAATAAGTTCAGCTTACACAAGAATGTACAAGCACATTGTCTGTCTGTCAGGTTGCCTAATTCAGGCAGTGCAGTCAGCAGCGTGGATGTGTGCTGCCGTCACACCCTGAAAGAAAACAGGTCATGGCTCCAGATCACCGCATCGCTATTCGGGTGATAAGCAATTAATTAGCGCATTTCCTAGCTAGCTGCTCAGGATTGTAGTCATTCCTCTCCACACCTTGCCACACCTTAATGTGCTTTATCTTTCTGCTCATAAAGCGTTATCTCTGATGTCGCTGCCGATGTGAACGTATACCTGATTCCAGTGAGTCACGGCCTCTCTTGGTGCTACAAAGCTGGCTGTCAGACACAGGCGAGGCAATGCAATAAAGATAAACAGAGACACTCGTCGCAGACCGGTTGCATCCCACAACACACACGTGCGGGACGCAAAGCGCTCTTCAGCTACATTATCATTTACGGCTGTTGGGTTAAGGTTGAAAGTTTTATGAAAATATCTGCTTATAGTACATAGCTGGATGTATATCAGAGAAAAGAATGCAAGGATAATTCATGTCAATGCAGCTAAATTCTAGATTAGCCAAAACCAAAAGATTAAAGACTATAAAACAAACTGGAAATGTCACGTTCAGAAATATTACCAAATATACAAATGAAAAAATTTGATTCTTTTAATCCATGCAATATTTCCTAACATATATCCAATATATTACAGGTTTGATATGAAAAATGATGTTTAAATCTCTATATGATGTAATATTTACATCCAGATTAACGCACTTCTGTATTATTAGTTTAATTATTATATCCTGTATAATTTTGTAGCAGAAATTAAACCGATATCCACTCACTGGCTGCTGCTCCTTGTCTTCAACATGCTGGAAGTCAGTATTTGCAGTAAGAAGTTCCAGGATCTCTCTCTGTACACCTGTGTGCGCTTCAGGTTCTCGTCTCTCCTGTTAAAGTCCACTCACCTGTTTTGGCTCCGCCCCCGGGACAGGTGTAACACCTCTCTGCCAGGCGTGTGGGACTGGGAAGACCTGTTTCACTCCTCCATCAATTCATCCATCCATCCCAGTGTCACGCATCTTAATGTAGAGTCAATAGAGAGATGTGTGTGCTGTGGTGTGTGTGTACTGCATGTAGAAACAATTCTAATTACCCTGTATAATATTCTGTGTGATAGAAGTGGATAGAGGAGGAAAGGAAGGAGGAAGTGGAAAGGGAGGGGTAAGAGAGGGGGGTTCAGGGGGCAGAATCCTACATGGAGCTTTAAGTCTATTGCATCAAATTGAAGTTAAAAACTGTTCATTAATGGAGACTTGAGTGCAAGTGCAGTCCTAAAGCTTTACAATGAAGAATTTTTTTCCCCTTATACATCAGCAAAATGCCCAAAATCTTTACTTGTTAAGGAACAAGATATCATATATATTTATCCCTTTCTAGTTTATAATTGAAAAAGATCACTGCATGTCAATAACACACGTGGAGAATCACACACAGGACAGTTACTCGTTTTTATCAGTGTGATGGATTGAAGACGCAGAGCTCATAAAAACATTCTCCTGCTTTCAATTTTTTGTTCCTTTTCATTTTCCATTAATTTTTTTGTTACATCATAGTAACACCATTTTTACTCTAATGTGGCCTCTCAATGGTTTAAAAATTTCATGATTTAATAAAAATGATAATGTATTTATGAACTCTGCATTAAATGCAGTTTATTCTTAGTAGTGTGGATATTAGTAGGAGTGTGTGTGTGTGTGTGTGTGTGTGTGTATTCTGTCTCAGTGCTGCCTCCTGTCGCTGCTCTTAACAGTCTTAACAAGCTGGATCAGTGGAATCTTTTTTTTTCTACTTTAAAATACATTTCTCCGGCACAAGTGGATAAATTCCATTGTTTGTTTGTTTGTTTGTTTGTTTTAAACAGACATGGAGATGTCATGTGCTAGTATATGGCTGTAAAGAAGTCACAGTTACATGTGTGCATTTCGAGAGAACAAACGTGTCGTTTCTCCCGAATCTCTGTATCTGATTCCTTTTCTACTGATCCAGAATCAGGTTTTTTTAATTTTTTTTTTAGGTTATTACAGTTACATCACTTTAGGAGGTATAACACTGCTCTTTTCAGATCTGTGTGAACGAGGATTTGAGGACAGAGAGGCCTGGAGAGGAGGAGAAGAAGGAGACCTGCCTGCATATTTCACTCTTCTTCTCATTCTTCTCCTCCTTCTCCTCCATTCTGGTCATGTGACTCTCATCCACTAATCTGCTTAACATTAATCCTCTTCTCTTTAGCTAGAATACTTTGATTAGCTTCCAGTGAAGCAATAAGCATGTGAAATGTTGTTGAGCCACATTCAGTGCCTTAATTGGTCATTTATGCAAACACACTGTAACCTCTGTGATGACAACAACAACAACAACAACAAAATAATAGTCACAGCCTTCGTTTTTCTCTCACTGGAACATAATAATAATAATAATAATAATAATAATAATAATTGTGATTATTGCATACCTTGAACCAAGCACGGTATGAATTTTTCCTCTGCATTTAACCCATCCAAGCAGTGAACACACATCGTAAGCATAGCTAGTAGCTAGCTTTATAAGTTAACTTATCAAAGATGGATTCATACCGCCACGTGTTGTTTTAGTTTGGATGTGGAGCTCTGGAACGCTGACATTTCCACCGGTTTTGGCTGATAACGCAGGCAGCGCATGATGTAACTATTATTCTTCGTGGTTTGGAGAGAGAATAGCTTCTGAAGGTGATGCAGGGATACAGGCTCTGCGCTGCATGAGCCTCAGCGGCCGTTTCTTTAGCCATATTGTGGAGGCGAGGCGAGTGGTTTATTTAAAACACAACAGTCATAAGCGTGCATCAAAACAGTGAAGCTGCAGGCATGTGAATAAAAATAATTTACCTAATGAAATAAAAGCAGTGAGAATTGTGTAGTCTGATGTACCTGAGTAAGAAAACAAAGAACAATGGCAAAGAAAGCCTTGTCTTGTTACAGAGAAACCACAAATCACAGGTTTACTGTGTATTATTGGCTGTGTACTGATTCAGATTGTGATACACTGCTGTGTTTTTAGTTCGTTTTTTCTTTTTTTGTTTGAAAAATATGATCTTGGGTTTGACTAATGGAAATCTAGCTAGACAGTGTCTTTTTGTGCAATTTCAAGCAGTGATCACTACACGCAAAGTGCACCCTGGGTAGTGAGGAGGTCACGTGGATGATTTTCTCTCCCCCCGGAGGTTCAGTGTGTTTCATGGCCGCGTCGATATTAGACACACCCGATTAGCAAACGGAAAGCAACACACAGCAGGAATGCAGATCACTGGCGGAGGAACACGCTAGCACCGTGTTGGTAAGACATTCATCATCACCAAGTGACACTAAGTCTCTGTGATCCCATGAACACACTGACAGGAGTGTGACAGGAGTGCGACAGGAGTGCGACAGGAGTGCGATGTGTTCTTCATGAAGTTATCAGACATCAACACTGGAATACTCGGCTTCACTGTCGCTCCTTCGAGGGCAATAAAAAACTCATTACATATGAGTTATAAAAACATTAGCAATGCATTAGTTACACAGTGCAGAGTGACCTGAGTAACACCCTCACACACACACACACACATTATTATTATTATTATTATTATTATTATTATTATTATTATTATTGTTATTATTGGTGGTGTTATTACTGTTGTTAGTCTTTTTATAATTCTTGTTGTTAACAGTTGTGGAATCATTATAAATTTTTCTTACATTTTTACTATTTTTTTCCTCGTTCAAAAGCTCGTGAAACACATCAGAGAAGCTGGTGATCAGGGTGACGTGACAGTTCAGACCCAGGCGGCGCTCTGGGGCTCCAGAGGTTGTGGCTTGAGATTGCTCTGCATAAACAGGAAGCGTGACATAATGCCACTGTACATCAGGCAACGTGGCCCAAAGTTGACAGTTATGCTCAGTGATGGGGCAAAGTTACATTCACATGGCAACAGTGATTTATTTATATATAGTGCCACCGACTGGCAACAGGAAGTGAAGCTTATATCAATATGGCCATGGTGATCATTCGATGAAGGAATTTTTGATATCTTTGATACATTTTGATACATTTTTAAATTTTTGACATTGCAGTGGTGAGGATATCCATTAATGTCACATCATGTATGATTCATGCAGTGTAGCTTAAACTTCACATGTATGTTGAATGATGGGGAATAGGGGTTAGGGAACCAGGCAGGAAGGGGATGTAAAAGCAAAGGGAGTTTCATCACCAAGCAGGAAGACAAAATCCAAGATGTAATCCTAAACAGGGCCGAAAGTAGGCAAAAACCGGGGCAAACAGAGTATTCAGAGGCAAAGGCAGGAATCAAAGTCAAACCAGAGTAGCGTGCATGATAAACAAAAGCTTGGTATGAATGGGAATCAGTGATACAGGAGGATACTTCACAAGGAAACAGTGAAACACTGAGTCTTTAAGTAAGGTGCGTGGGGTGCGTGGGCAGGTGCCACTCAGTAACCAGGGGACTGTGAGCAGTAATATGAGTAGTAATATTAATAGTAATAGTAGCACTGCTATTCCTTTATTTCTAACTGTATTTATTTACACACTTTTGGTGCCACAGACTGTAAATCTAAATTGACACCAATATGTTGAAGAATTTTTGTGCAACTACAACAAAATAATTGCTAAAAACCACTATGGACTGAAATGTTTTTAGGGAGCCCAATAAAACAAAAAGATCTGCTAAATGTATGATGGCTATAACCTTAAATAAACTTCTTTTTTAACTACTTTATTTTCCTTTATGTTTTTCCCAAAAACAAGCTCTCTGACAAAACCAGTGATTAGCAGGTTTACAACATGTACAGTCAGGAAGAAAGGGTTCATTTATAGCTCTGCGTGCAGGTTCGTGTTCATAACTCAATAAAGAACAGTAACAGTAAAACCTTATTACAGCCACTGTAACATCATGATTTTCTTTCATCATGCAACGTGCATGTAAAGACCTGACGTGCGTGAATGCCGAACGCAGATGCCACTCATTCCACTCACAATGGCAAGAGTCAAGAATTGTGCCACATGCAGAAATGTCTTGAGAGAATAAGAGAGAAAATGCAGAAGAGACGCCTCGGCTTTATAAGGCGTCTGTACAAAAGAGTCCCGGAGTGGGTGTGATGGTGATGAGTGGATTCATTCAGTTCTTCTGCATCGCTAATCTTTATTGTCTGAGCTTTACGAGCATGGGTGCACGCGTGCATTTGTGTGTGTGTGTGTGTGTGTGTGTGTTTACCAGTAACACACCCTGCATACCTAGACATTAAGTTAGA
Source organism: Parauchenoglanis punctatus (assembly GCA_030068025.1). NCBI lineage: Eukaryota > Metazoa > Chordata > Actinopteri > Siluriformes > Auchenoglanididae > Parauchenoglanis > Parauchenoglanis punctatus. The sequence goes on along the minus strand of JAQQZU010017862.1, from coordinate 7,854 downwards.
TACAGACTGCAATATAAAAAAAACAGCAAAACTGTTTCTGATAAGAGGTGTAGTGTGTAAATGTGTGACAGACCACCTCTGTGTGTGTGTGTGTGTGTGCGTGTGTGTGTGTGTGTGTGTGTGTGTGCGTGCATGCGAGTGTGTGTAGAAGTTACTGTTTTCACTGGAGGATATCTGCAGACATTCAGTTCATTTGAATACTTTAAGCAGGTGTGTCTGTGCCACACCTCAACCAAGAACTCTGTACACAACACACACACACACACACGCCAAATGAAAACATGGTACTTTTAAAGCAATAGTGATAGGTTTTAATAACTATGCCTAACCATGACTGAAACATTTCCATCAAATTTCCATGAGCAAAGCATTACAAATATCACCATGTTTCTATTTATGCTATTTATGCAAGTCTTATCAATGTCAAGAGGGAGGCTGGTGAGAGAGAGTGAAGTGAGGACTCGTGCAGCTGGAATGAAATGGAACTAGAATCAGATATACAGCACGGCATCCTTAAAAAATGTGTTCATTGGCTGTAATTGAAAATGCTGTGCTACAACAGGAAGAAAACTCTTCAGGACATGAAGTTATAGAAAAATATTCTGCTTTGGGGTGGTGAGTGTAACTCTGCTTCATCACAGCAGCACGTGTTACATTTACAGATAACTGGAACACTTTTGAGGGGATGCCTGGTGAGACAGTATCCACCTCACTCGTTTCTTACAGCATATGATTTGAGGACAGAGCCGGAGCCAGAACCAGAGCAGGAGCCAGAACCAGAGCCAGATCCAGATCCAGAGCAGGAGCCGAAGTCAGAACCAGAGCCAGAGCAGGAGCCAGAACCAGAGTCAAAGCCAGAGCCAGAACCAGAGCCAGATCCAGAGCCAGAGCCGAAGCCAGAGCCAGAGCAGGAGCCAAAGCCAGAACCAGATTCAGAGCCAGGTCCAGAGCAGGAGCTGGAGACAGGCGGCAGACAAATACGCTAAATGTCCCGTAGCTACCTTGAGGCATGACTAATGAGGTTGTGTCTGTTCCGTGAGCTAGATGTAAACTAAATGCAAGAGATACTCCGAATGTTTGCTTTAGTAAACTAATTAACATAAGTGCAAAGTCAGTACCTTTGATTTCTTGCATCTAAAGTGTTTCTGAAACTGAAACAATTACTGATCTGTGAAGTATTGTGCTGTGTTTAGTAGAAACTTGGATTAGACCTGAGAATGTTAGCGCTGGCAGATGCAGCTAGTGTACTGGTCATCCATCACGTCTGTCTAACTGGAAGACGAGTTATTCAGAACAAAATCCCTCACACAAGAATCCGAATATGAATTTAAATCATCGTAAGTTCTTTATACTAAAAAGACATATCGACAAAAAGAATTAGTCTGCACAATCATTTACACTAATCAGGGCTATATTCTGAAGCTCTGTGCAGATGTCCCGTCACATTTAGATGTGTTGGTAGAAAAAGCAATAATTGTTAAAAAACCTGGAGACTTGTATTCATTTTGATGACACACAGGATTATCCCTCTGAGAACAGCGTTCATGTCCGTTCTAGATTCAGCGGGGGTTAAACAGAGCGATAGGAGACCGAAACGAACTCAGATCGTTACCTCATCTCATTTAAAGTGTGTCTAAGTGGTAATATAGACATGGCCATGCTACACATCAAGCTTGATCAAGTCTCCCGGATTTCAGCCTCGACAGAACTCGATCGGTGACTGTACACTCAAAAAACAAACAAAGGATTGTGAATCAAGGCAAATATTAAACACATAAACATGACAATTCATAGTCCTTTTAAAGTCCATTTAAAGCTTTTTTTTGTTGTTGCTAAAGGCGCTATACACACTGAGCTGAAGAGTGTTCGTATTTGATTTGAGTATTTCATACCACAGTGCTGATGTGAAGTTGATATAAATATTCCACTGCTAATGTTTCCAGACCTACAGGTTTGTTCAGATCAACAGAAGCTGAACACCTGCCAACACGGAGTAACTCAAACACAAGCTGTGGTTTCGCTGTAAGCTGCATGAGGACTGGTGACTGTGTATTAGTTATAGTGTGTCTTGTGTATTAGGTATAATGTGTATTATAGTTATAGGAAGATGATCAGCTTCAGGGTGGTAACAGCGACTCCGCTCTTCATCACACCACCATGTTGAGGATTAGATTATTTTCCCTGCCCCGACACGCTGCACTTACAGCCAGTAAGTGTTCTTCGGTCGTCCCTCTGGGGGAAATTTCAGTCTAGAATCCTGCACTCCTGGGCAAAAAAAAAAACATTAGGCAAATCCAATACGGCAAAACATGAAGCTTTTAATGGTATCAACAAAAGTCGCAGGGCAGAAAATGAACAAGAAGTAAAAAAAAGCGCTCCTGAGACGTCGGCCTTGTTTTGCTGGTCAGTGCTCGTTGATGAAACTGTCGGGGGGAAAAGCTGGAAACAGGGAAGTTCACTTACACAGTCTTCTGGTACGCAAAGAGAAAATCATGACAAGATTGAAATCTTTAAATGATATAAAATTGAAACTGACTTGTCTGGGGGGTCAAAATGTTCCAAAATCTCTTCTGTTTGAAGACTTTAACATCGAGTGGAACAACACGGACTCTTCTTTCTGTAAAACGCCGTCTGCAAGTTTACCCACAAGCCGTCAACATTTAAAGGGAATCGAGGGAAAAGCCGTCCGACACCGATTTACTTTATCTATCTGTTTCATTCTTGCTCATTTTCCTGACCAGTGATTGCTGTTGAGACCATTAAAAGCCTCATTTTTTTTGCCCAGGAGTGTAGAACAGAGGCTAGGTTCACATTACCAGGCTGAAGTGACTCAAATCTGATTTTTTTGCCTTAATGTGACACTGTTTTGACTGACACCAAGATTTGTGTCACTGTTATAAGTGGTTCTAGATCAGATATGCATGCAATTTGTACATTTACATTTATGTCATTTGGCAGACGCCCTTATCCACAGCGACTTACTTTATACAAGTGAGCAGTGAAGGTTAAGGGCCTTGCTCAAGGGCCCAGGAGTGACAGCTTGGCGGTGCTGGGATTTGATCTCATGACCAGGACTAGATGATCACTAGTCCAATGTCTTAACCACTGAGCTACCACAGACCCAGACATTAATTTGTAGACATGCGACAGGAATTAGAATGGTCAGATCCGAGTTCATTGTGCTTTTTACCTATACTCTGCACGCTCTGAGCTGCCTCCTTTCTCGTACCCACACATGTATTAGTGCAGCAGCGAAAACAGCAAAAGCTACCTGACATGATCATGCACAGCTGAGATACTGTTCGCCTCCAGAGCAAAATGTGATGCATACATCAACAAAAAGGTATCAATGTGCACATGCATGACATTTTGTAGAAAAGATGCGTTCATATTGCAGTTAGATACAGATCACTTGTGATTATGAACGTAAACTGTCAAAATCTGATGCGAGTAAAAAATCAGAATTGTACAACGCAGCCAGTGTTTAATTATTAAAGTTTCAGAGAGGAACCCATTTTGGGAAGGTAAGAACCAAAAACTATCCAAAGAACCCTTGAAAAGCTATTATGACTCATTATAAGTGCACTCTATAGTCTTTACATTCTTAACTAATGCGGAGTTCAGTAACTGTTCAGTAAATATTCAGCAGGTTCTCAAAAATAACGTCACACCAAGGTTACAGCAATCTACTGTAATAATAGTTCACTTGACAATTTTCCAAAAATATTCCCATTCAAACAGCAGCAAAAAAAAAAAAAAACTAAAAATATATATTTTTTAACCTAGCTAACAAGGCTAGGTTAGCAATTTCTAAATATTCCAGTTCTAGGAATTTATGACTCCAGGAATGTTGAGAAAACTTTCAGGTAATGTTTGCATAATGTCGTTTGTGCAACTGAGCAGAACTCCATTCAATACCATTCGTGAGCTAAGCATGAACACAGCAGGGGATTTCACAATGTTGCAGTGATGTTATTTTTGACAACATGCTGAACGTTCTAATAACTATTATTCCAGCAGGGTTTTGCAGAACATTCTAGGAATGTTGAACACTGATATGTTAAAAAAAAAACAAAAAAACATGTACAATAAATGTTTGTAAAAACATCTTAGAAGCACGAGGAAACCTGACAGACTGAACATTTGAAGAAACATTCTATGTTAATGTTCAGAAAACGTTCTGTACTTAAAGTTCGGGCACCTTTCCGATTTGAACCAGCACTAGTTTAGTTTTCACAGCTCCTACAGTTTTACTATCTGTCTGTCTGTCTGTGATGCACACAACATATTGGATCTCCGGATTTAATTTCCTATTTTGCTTATTTATTCATACATTCCTAACTGACTGCTTTGTTGTTGGAGTACAGCTTGCTGGAACGTCCGTACTGCACGCATGTAAACTTCTTACCTCCAAGTATACACATCTATGTGTGTTCTCTACAGTTCATTAGGCACAGTGATTTTATGATAAAATCAGGAGCTGTCATGTTCCTAAAACACCCCATACGGCAGATTTATGTTGCAGGACACGTATTATAGAAAATCCTGAAGCAGAATAAGAAGCTGAAGGTCAGGGTGTGTCTGCGTGTTATCTCAGATATCTGACGGAGGCATGCTATTATGAGATTTGTATCTCGGTGCTAAAATGATTTGCTGTCGTTTCGAAGAGAAAGGTCTTAAATACAAATCATTCTACACACCTACACACACACCCACACACACATGCACGCACCCAGACAGGATCGCAGCACACAGGAATTTGGCATTGTTCACTTTCTCTGTGTAGAGGTGTTATGGAAGTGTGTGTGTCTGGAACGTGAGGAATTTCAGTCACGGTTCTACAGAAAAAGGGCCTGACTCTGGAGATATGTGAATTATTTTTGAGACGTGCCCCACCTGGTGTGTCGATGACTGATGCTTACACAGTTCACTAGAATATAAAAAGATTCATATCAAGGAAACAGTCCAAGAGCTTCTGTGATGCGCATCAGCATCTCCACCCTAAAACCTCACAGAGTATCACTGAGAGGTTATTTGAGTTTCATACACAGTGAGTGAGCCTTTTAATGCAGAATCTCTTGTAGTGGTTGACCAGTTGCTCGCTCTGGTAAACACACACCGCCTTCGAATGCAGTGAAACACCTCAGAGAAAGCACTGGCTTTGGAAAGAAGAAGTGGTTAGTCTGAACTGCTCACTCTCAAAATGAATTTAATTGATCGTACAGTATTAGCCATCACTTACCATATATACGCAGTGTTGAGTCGATCCTCGATAATTTGTTTGGGTTACGTCATTCTAAACTACGACAGCAAACGACACAAATATAGCACAATATTTTTGCACAAACTCTACATGCCCGCTCACGTGTCAATGCTTCACCGTAATTGTTCAATTGTCCTACTGATTGATTCCCTCATGCAAAACAACAATGTGACCCTTGCTGATGCACCTGCTGCTCATGCATCAATGGGTGGTGTAACACACTGAGAGGAACGCGCTATCCACCGCTAGCCATGCGCATGCTGTGATTGACAGAGGATACAGAATAGGTCACCACTCCCTCCCTTGGAGCACAGGCCAATTTTGCTCTTTTGAGCTGCTGGCCACAGGCTGTGGCATCATCGGGATTTGAACTAGCAACAATAGGGTGATCAAATTTCTGCTGCACCACTCAGGAGCCTACATTAACCATTTACAGCAACACCATCAAGGTGTGTATAAATAATACATCTCTTTCAACAGATAAATGTGCAAAATTATATCGCATTGGAATCGACAGCAGTCAGTTCATTATGAGTTCTCATCCAGTTACATACTGAACACTATGGCTTCTCATGCAGTTATACAGTTATGTATTACTCACTATGGGTTCTCGTGCATTTAACTTGCCATAAATCTGTGCAGAAATGGAGATAGTTGGAAAGAAGTAATGGTACTCTCTCTGTTATTTGGTAGTTAGTACTCCAAACGGTAGGTGGAATTGTTAGTAGTTGGATCTCCAGTTTAAACAGCAGAGCTGCAGGTCTGTTCCAGCTGGGTGCTGAGGGGAACCGGTCCAAATATGTAAATACGATTTACTGAGAACTGAGAGAGTAACCCTGAACAGAACACAAAGACTAAAAGGACATGTGGGTGAGGCAGTAATGCAATTCTGAACATTTCTAACATTCTTGTCAGTCAAAATAATAGCAGAAATAAAAAGGTAAATTGAACAAACTGGTTTTAGAGCATAGAACCAACACTGCTCTCTAGAACTCTCAGTGTGTAACGCAGCACGAGCTCCAGGAGCATCATGTGTCTAACCCAGGATCTCTACATGCCGCTCACACGCCGCCTTCAAGTCCTCTGAAGTTCATGTGAACGAGTCTCAGAGGTCGCGATTATGACATAGTGTGTGTTTGGATTCGAAAAAATTAGAAAAAAAAAAGAATTTTCCCTCATTTTTTTCTAACTATAACACAACGTCATAGCCATAACCTTATTTTTTTGTATAGGAAGTTGACAAAAACATGCAACATACAAAATTACCACCGATAGCTTACCATTTGCTGTAGGCATCAAGACTTTTTCTTATTTGTAATGTGGAAAGTTGAAGCTTGTAGAAAAAACACAAGTTGCTGTGTTGTAACTGTGCTGCCATCCAGGTGCACTCACAAGTGCAATATGATATTTCCTACAGCGGCAACAGTGCTATGGATCCATCCATGTTGTTCTCTGGAGTCAATACATGAGTCCATTACACCACCGAGACAGACGTTCTAGAGGATCAGAAGACTCCCGGACTCACACTACTAGTACTAGAAGGTACTGGCCAACCTTCTGACCCAAAGACGCGACTCATGTTCAGTTTCACTCAGTGCTATGTTTCTGCTGTTCCGGTCTCTCCTTGTCAAGCGCACACCCTTTGCCACCTTCAGTACATACGTACGTTTTACTTTAAAAGGTAATCAAAGTCTATTTATGTATCAAAAATCATTTTTTGAATGATTTTTCCTTGTTCATATTCACAAGATGTTGCCGTCACAGCAACAAGGACAGTTTGGTGCCCTTTTTCTTCGCTTACAGAAGATGAAAAAATGATTGTAGACTGTAGATAAATGTTTGGCAGTAATGTTGTCGCACCAGTCAAATGAAAAAAAAAAGAATTAATAAAGATTACACTGGTATTCTCCAGCTTGTACCACTTCATTCCTGCTTTGTTGTTTCATTCTCTGGAAAGCTTAAAAACACAACTTTAATCGTGCTTTACCATGCATGCAGAGGGAGGTGTCCAATACTTCCAGTTTAAAATCTAGAGCAGAGTTGTGCACAGGTTTCCTGAAGGTCCAACTGGTTTGTGGACGTTCCACAACATTAAACGTAACATTAATTGGATAAAAAAAACAACAAGTATAATGTATCGTTCATTAATAAATTAAAACCTGTAATCGTTGGTAAACTGCTCTTACAGTAACATGATGAGACTCAGGGTCTTTAGTAAAGACAGTATAATGATTTTCCACTCAGGAAGTATATAAAGCATTGCTCCAGGGTTAAACTATAGGCGTATCCTGGCTAACTGAGACGTGTTCGGACTAAGACAAACATTGTAATTGATTTCTTTGGCTGTACACTGCAGCAGGACAGACAGGTCTGTGTGAAACAATTGTACCTCGTGTCATATACCTACATAACATACCATAACAGCAGATCGTTCTCTGATGCTTCCGAGATGCTCCGCTTTTTCAGCCGAGGCACATGGAGGAGCTTCCTGTCTCACGAGTGTTAAGCTGATCGAGTCACACACACACACACACACACACACACACACACACACACACACACACACACACACACACACACACACACACACA
>JAQQZU010017554.1:0-15713 GCA_030068025.1 Parauchenoglanis punctatus | reverse complement strand
TTTCAAGTCTGACATTACTGCTGCAACAGGTCCAGGTTCTGCTGCAGCCCCTGAGTGGCACCTAGACATTTAACAAATTCATATTAAATAAAAAAACATATTAAAATAATATTAAATAAATATGAATTTAGTTTTGCTCCTTTATTATATCATAAGGTGTCTACAGCAGAGATCACATGTTAAGAAAGTTTTCAGCTGAGAAACTGTAGCAGTGGTTACAGTTGATACAGTTACAATTTTAACATCACATAGTTTTAGAATCTGTAACAAAGCAAATTATGACCATTCATATAAACAATAACAAATCAAATATTGCTATTTTATTAATCTAATGTATTATAATATATAATTATATTAATGGTCTAAATTTGATTTGTTAGAGAAGTTTTAGGTATATATAATATAACACCAATATTTCGGCACGTCATCCGAAAGACTGAAAAAAAATCCTTTTCATGAATGAACAGCGATTAATGCAGAGTCTGTTTGGAATATTTGGAGAGTTATAATTAATTTAATGCACCTCCTAAACCACGGGTAAAACAGAGCATAAATAAATGGATTAATGGTAGAATTAAGATGAAGCATAATCAAACATTTCAGCAATGTTTCCATCTGTATTTCAATAAAATTACTGAATAAACTGTAAATAAAATATGGAAGTAAACACATCAGAAACACAGACACTAAAATGCTGAGGACTTTTGCTGCTTTTCTCTCAGATTTCATCAACCTTGAGGTGTTTTTCTGTGTTTTAGGCCGTGTGTGATTATTAAGCTCTCTGATAGCAGTGGCGTGTTTCTTAGCAATCACAAACACTTGAGTGTACAATATGATGATGACAGAAAGTGGAAATATAAATGAAAATAAAAGATCGATTACAGACCAAACCTCATTCAGTAAAAGAAAACACTCTCCGGGACACATTACACTCAAGCTTTCACTTAAATAAAAGTATGTTATATTATATGCCAGACACACACACCAGTTACAGTAAACCACAATGCTCATCCTCCTCCTAGAGATTTTGTTTGTGTAGAGAAATGGGTTTGAGAGAGCCAAATACCGATCCACAGCAATGAGAGTGACATTATAGATGGATAAGGCCATCATTAAACCGCTAATTAACCAAAAACCGGTACAGAAAACTCTCCCAAAAATCCAGCATGACTCGATTGTCCAGATGAACACTGGTGGCGTCACTAAAGCGCCAATGAGGAAATCCGACACAGCCAGAGAGAGCACGAGCATGTTGGTTGGTGTGTGAAGCTGCTTGAAATGAAGAACAGAGATGATGATGAGCAGATTTCCACACACTGTTAGCAGAACCACAGCAGCTGAACACACGTACAGTAAGATATAAACTGCAGGAGATACAGATCTCTCTGGACAGGAGAAATGCACACAGCGATCAGATTGGTTAAACTCCGTCAGGTTCATCAATACAGCCTTTCAGTAATGTCTACAGAGTTTAAAAGTCATAATCAAATGTCTTATGACTCAAACTGCTCTGGTGCATTTATTGTTTCGAAATTAATCACGCCTCCTGTGTTTGAGTGACAGCAGAATACAAATGATGTCATGCCTTGTTGAAACAAGAGGCCTAGTACATTTTAGGTTAGAAATTTATGTACACAGACCTTAATATCGTGGCAATGTTGGGCTGTCATTGACTTCTCTGAACATTTCTTTTGAATGATTGTGACAGAATGTGACAGAATGTGTATTTTTTGGTTTTCTTACATAAACACAGGGTCAAAATTCCACATTATATGATAAACAAAAATATAGATACAGTACATCTAATATTTCATTCAATGTCCCTTACCAAGTTTCACCTTGACTAGACGTTTTTGGTAGCCATCGACAAGCCCCTGGCAGAATTCTGGTTAGATATTTGACCTCTCTTCTTGGCAGAATTGTTAGAGTTCAATTAAATTAGTGGGTTTTCTGGCCTGGAACTGACCCAATTGTGTCCAAGTATCAAGTTGATGGTTTGAGTTTATGTTGAAGAATAGGTTCTTCATTATTCATAAATATTATTAGGCCACCTTTTTTATGCCAGTGATATAATACTAATACTAATAAAATACTAATATTTTGTTGATTTCATTGTCTACAAACCTGAGTGATCACTGAAAGAAGCGATCCAGTGCTTTATAGATCATTACCAATGTTTTCTATTCAGATTTTACAGGGAGCCAATGTAATGTGCTGAAAATGTTGATTTCAAAACTGGTTGTCAAACAGTGGTTATTCTTATGATTATTCTGCATCATGCAATACGATTATATTTTCAATCTTCAATATCCTAGTAATATTAGCTATCCTAGCAATAATAGCTTTTTCACCACTGCACATGATTTACATGATGATATAACTGAAAGGCCATCCAGAGTTACTATATAATCAGGAAGCTTACTTCCAGCTGCCTGTGGACCAAGTGGAAGGAAGTGGAAGTGAAGTGTGGAAGTGCCTTGTCTTAACTAGGAGAAAATTATTCAACATCCAGTGTTTAATGTCCTATACACATATCTTAACTTTATTAAGTTGTGTGTCATATTTGATACTGGTTTATGGTTAGACAGCTGAAAAGGTCAAGGCCATGGTCAGGGCATTAGTGCCAGAATTTCAGGGTGTGGCTGGAGACATGTGCCAGTAGGAGATGGCACTAAAAGCGAAACATGTTTATTTACACACCAAGGTAGAAGTACAGGAACAGCAGGCAATCTCACAGTCTGTAAACAGAAAACAAGGTTCAGGCAGTGTTTATAGATCGTGCTGTGCATGCAGCGAGGGACAGATCATGACAATCAGCTGCAGGTGGAGAAGAGGCGGTCTAAGCTGGAAGGTAACGTGTGATGATTCTCACCTTTGTGTGATGACGGCTAGTCTGTGTGTGTGTGCTTGTTTGTCCTTTCAGAAAGAGGCTGTGGTCTACAGAATGCGATACCTGGAAATGGTGCCTCTTTGCAACATTTCAGCACACAGTAGTGCGGCGGCAATGGAATCAGGACTCTTGGAATCAGGATAAGTGCCTCAGAATCCTGTTATTTGCAGTACGAGACATCCCGCAAGCCTCCACTAGGTTCCCCCATTCAAGTTACTATATGGGCACAATCCCCATGGCATCTTATCTATCAAGATGGAAAATTGAGAGAAAAGAACTAACAACAAAAATAAAATTCTGTATGTTCTGGACCTGAGAGCAAAACTCCACACCTTGAGTCACCAAACACAGGAGAATTTGCACCAGGCTCAAGAACTGCAGTACAACGCAGTTCTCGGCTATGGGGATTGGCACCAGAAGATAATGTACTTGATTTTTTTCATACATTGGGCACCACCTTTCAACATCTCAGACAGCACGGGTTGGCAGGTTGCAAGTGGGATGTTCTGACATGTTTTCGCCCTTACCCTGTCACACTGACGTTATTGAGCACCACATTGATATACCTCCAGTTGTGGGTGTACACAGCCTCCCCACCAGTTACCTGAACACTAAAAAATGTGGTTCAGGATGAACATAAGGCTTGGCATGGGAGTAATCAAGTGAGTTTAGTACAAAGCCATGGCAGAATATACACACTGCATTATTTATTTTCAAGCGCAAGACCCAATATACTGTGTTATTTTTGAACATGTTGAAGACTTTTTAAAATGCTGTACTCATGAACCTGACTGAGTTTCTCACAAGCGTATCCATCTATAATGTTGCTCTAATTGCTGTAGATCATCATATGGCTCTTTCAATCCCTTTTGTTTACACAAACACAATCTCTAGGAGGACTATGTGCACTGTGGTTTACTGTCTGGAGTATAACGTAGCATTCCAGTATTTCAGTGGAACCTTCACAGGTTTTCTAATGTGTCCTGGAGAGTGTTTTTACTCCATGAATGAGGTGTGATCTGTAATTGATCTTGTATATTTGTTCGTTTTTCCATGTTCTGCCATAATTATATTGTATACTCGAGCTTCTGTGATTGCTAAGAAACGTGCCACTGCTATCAGCGATCAGCATGAATTTTTTGTCTTGCTGTTTTTTGAAATCCGATATGTCAGTGTGACTTTGGGCCGTACTAGGACTTTCAATGTGGGCTGTTACCTTCCTTTTCTGTAATGGCCATAGAAAGAAAATAAGCAGAGGGAACCGGCCAACTAGGAAAGCCTGTCATTGGTACAGAGTACTATGCATGCAGCCCCCTCCATTAACATATGACCATCGGAGCAATCTGAATCAAGAAGATCATCTATACATAATTATTCAGCAAAACTACAAGCAGAGATGTCACCGAGAAAGGGTAAATGTGCTGTTTCAGGATGCAAAAATGAAAACCAGACAAATATACAAAAATAAAGAGTGGCTGAATTTCATTTTTGAGGACGTCCCTGAAGATTCCCCGACCCATGCTGAGCTACAACTGGGGTATGCGGTCTAGGTGCTAGCTAATGGTTCAGGGTAGCAGTGCAGCTCTGCTCCAGCTAGTAGCCTGGATTCTAAGCTAAAACTTCAGACATCTGTGACTTAATTTTTACAGAAACATAGCTGAACGAGGATATCACAGACCCAGTTATTCATCTACAAACTCATTCCATACTCCGCAGCAAATGGACATCTGAATCCAATAAGAGCAAGAGTATATTTACAAATCTTATATTGAAAGACAGAGCTGTGCCAGTCGACCGCCAGTCCGAAAACCGTAAGTAAAACATTCAAAATTTCCCTTAAATCAAACGTAAAAGGTGAAATTTAATATTGTAATGGATTTCGTCTCACCTCAATTGGCTTGCATGACCAGTCAAAGCCCTTGGGTAACATTAGCCAGTTAGCTAGTGTTTACATTCTTTCCATGAAATTAAATTTAGATAACATGTAGTTGGACAAATGTGGTTTGCTAGACACCATTACCCAAATTGACCATAATGTTGTATTGATAAGCAGCTCGCTCGCCTAGGTAGCGTATGTTATAAATTTGTTTCACATGTGCACAGGCAGCTGGATGTCATCATACAAACAGCGATGTGAAAACTGTAGCAAAGCTATTCTTTGGCAATTCTAGTTTAGCTCAGTATAGGCTGCCAAAAGCTAGCACAATTAAGTGCTTTCAATGAAAATCAGTCATGTAATTTACTGTGCTAAACATTTGCAGAATTTTGGTAATACTTTGGTGGAAAAAACGTTACAGTATTTCTAAGTTGCCTTGTACAAATTCTCAAAAGGAAATGATATTTCTCATAAACACATCTATAAACCTGAATCCCTTTAAGTTAGAATTTAAGTTTAAGTTAAGAACAGAATATCATTTTGATCAATCACAATTTTTTACAGATGCATACACCTATAATTTCTTTTTTTTTCAAAGTTTCCAAATTTGTGTTTCATTTCAAATTTGTGATTTTAGCTCACAATTTCTGTTGTCCTTAATAAAAAATATCTCACCTGACAAATGTTACAGTATTCCTGTATTGCATAAAATACCTATGTGGCTGAACCTTATGAAGGTTGATTGATCAAGTTTCATTCTTAAAATACTTCCATTTTTTCATATTTCCACATTTTTACACATTTTCTGGTATGTCTGTATGTTATCATCCAGAGATTTCACATATTGGTGGTATTCACTAAATAGCTGACAAGAAAATTTCATTTTTAAACATGAATGAAAGGTTTTGAATGAATTACCTTTGAAATGATTCTACTGCAGTAAACAAACTGAACACTGAAGAATGTTCATTCTGTGCTGGTCTCAGCTCTTGGTATTGCAGGGCTTTGCAGTGGTATAAGTGCGGCTCATTGTTCTTTAAATCTTCTTTAAACGGAGCAGATGTTCAATAGTGTTTTTAGTAATAATGAGAAACTTGAAATGGGATTTGAGTAGGGATTAGTGACTTCATTGCATCAAATGTCCTGCCTGCTTTGTCTGTCAGATCATTGACCGTGGGAGTGAAAGTTCCTTATGAGGTCATGTTTAGTTCTCAATATATTCTATATATTTCTTTTTTGTGTGATCTAATGTTAAAAGTGGCTGTGGATGTTCCTGAAATCTGACTCTTTTCAGTAATATGAGCGTTTTGGTTTTTTTCAAGTCTGACATTACTGCTGCAACAGGTCCAGGTTCTGCTGCAGCCCCTGAGTGGCACCTAGACATTTAACAAAGTCTGGAAATGACCTTTGACCCATGACCACTCTAATACACCCATCTTCCCTTTTCTTCTTCTCACGTCATACCCGTGTCAGGCCTCATGTGCACCATATGGAACCGTATCTGCTTGGCAGCTTGTGACAGTGGTTGGAGTACATCCTCCATCCTCCTCCAGCTATTCTGATAACCTGGGATTGTGCACAGGATGCTGCTTGACAAACATTTTGTGAAATGGTGTCTTGGTTTGGAGCACTCAAATCAAAGTGTGAACAGCTATCCTTGTGTCCAGGCTGGGAAATGAGGATAACCAAGTCTCATATAGCAACAAATTTGTGCCATGACACCACATATCCCCTTTCCTCTCTCCTGTGCTAACCGTCCTCCAGCTTCTCTTTAACACTTTCACTTAAATTCCACCTTCCAGAGCTGTTCAGTGTTCAGAGTCTGTACTTTCCTCAGGTGCCAGATCTTAAAGGAAGATTCCTGTGAAGTCTTTGCTTAATAAACTTACTTTAATTTGATTGTGCATTTTTGCAGAGTGCATGATTTAAAAATATTGCCATGTATCTAGTCTATCCTAGCACCCTTAGTTTTAATGCAAAGTTGCAAAGTGAGTCAGTCAACCTCCTCATCTGCCCTTTAAAATATCTGTACAACACTGTAGATTTGTGGATTTGAACAGATTGTATGTGACTTTGCATTCCAGTGCAGTTCATTTTATAAAAGAAATATTATTAACATTGAATATTCATTTGCATTGAAAAATAAACATGAATTTAGTTTTGCTCCTTTATTATATCATAAGGTGTCTACAGTAGAAATCACATGTTAAGAGATGAATAAAGTTTTCAGCTGCCAAACTGTAGCGGTGGTCAATGTTACAGTTTTAACATCAAATATTTGTAGGATCTCTAACAAAGCAAATTATGACTATTCATATATACAATAACAAATCAAATATTGCTATTAAATTAATCTAATCCATTATAACATATTTTATATTAATGGTGCAAATTTGATGTTGTTACAGATGTTTTTTGGTATATATAATATAAAAGCAATAATTGGGCACATCACCAGACAGAGTGAAAAAAAAAATCCTTTTCATGAAATAACATTTATTAATGCAGAGTCTTTTTGGAATATTCTCAGAGTTATAATTAATTTAATGCACCTCCTAAACCACGGGTAAAACAGAGCATAAATAAATGGATTAATGGTGGAATTAAGATTACCCACAATCATGAGTTTATTAATTGTTTCTGTCTGTAGTTCAATAACACTGCCTAATAAACTGTAAATAAAATATGGAAGTAAAAACATCAGAAACAAAGACACTAAAATGCCGAGGACTTTAGCTGCTTTTCTCTCAGATTTTATCGAGTGTGAGGTGATTTTCTGTCTTTTAGGCCGTGTGTGATTTTTAAGCTCTCTGATAGCAGTGGCATGTTTCTTAGCAATCACAAAAACCCGAGTGTACAATATGATTATGACAGAAAGTGGAAATATAAATGAATATACAAGATCAATTACAGACCAAACCTCATTCAGAGAAATAAAACACTCCCCAGGACACATTGCAGAACTCATGAAGTTTCCAGTAAAATACAAAAGTACCAAATTATAGGCTATGACCACACACCAGTCAAAGACAATTACAACATGAGTGATCCTCACAGAGACCCTCTTCATGTACAGAAATGGGTTTGAGAGAGCCAAATTCCGATCCACAGCAATCAGAGCGATACTATATATGGATAAGGTCGTTAGGAAGGAGCCAGTCATCATCACACACATGCAGAAATGTGTCCCAAAAATCCAACATGACTCGATCGCCCAGATTAAAATTGAAGGCATCACAAAAGCACCGCTGAGGAAATCCGATACAGCCAGAGCGAGCACGAGCATGTTGGTTGGTGTGTGAAGCTGCTTGAAGTGAAGAACAGAGATGATGACGAGCAGATTTCCACACACTGTTAGCAGAACCACAGCAGCTGAACACACGTACAGTAAGATATAAACTGCAGGAGATACAGATCTCTCTGGACAGGAGAAATGCACACAGCGATCAGATTGGTTAAACTCTGTCAGGTTCATGAATACAGCATTTGAAAAACTCTACAACATATTTTAAAATGGAATGTATATTGGGTGCTGGCTTTGAAAAACAGTAATAGTTTAAATTAATTATATCCAATTCTTGATAGCACGAGCAGTCTTGGGGAGAAACGGAATACATGGAACAGTGTTACATAATTAGAATACCAAAAAAACGTAACTGTATTGTTTTAAAGTTACAGGAAAAGAAGATAAAATCAGATTACCAATACATTTAGTAAAAATGGGAATTATTAGCAGGATTACGATTTTAAAACACATTAAAATAAAGAACCATATACTACCATGCACATGTGCACGCATAACAACAGCTCTTCATGAGTCTCACCAACTTGGAAAACACCAACTTGGAAACGAGTGAAACCGTATCTAATCTTAGAGTTGCCAATTCATCATTATGGCCTCTACTGAAAAACATTCCTTTCACTAGGTGGAAATTTCAACTTTATTTTCTTTAAGCAGAAAAGGGGAGCAATATCACAGTAAGGTGCAAATTATGCCTTCAGCTGTGAATATGCAGTCATCATCCAAGGCCTCGACATCTAATTTAATCCAAAAGGGAAAGTTTTAAAGTTATGTTATTTTAATATTGTGATTCTTGGATTAAGTTACTGACTACATTTTTAACAGCTAATTAGTAATTGTACCAGAATACATTTTTAAAGTAACCCTCCCAACCCTGCACACAAGCCAGCTCTGATATTTTTATAGCATATAATTTGACCATGCCCCCAAGTTTGATTGACAGTCTTGTCATACACAGTAAATCCCTAGTGTCCAGTGGACTCAGAAGTACTCTGAAAGAGTTCATTTAACACTGGGGATTTTACTGTGTAGGTTGTTGAAACAGAAGTCTTAAATGTTATTTGGTCAACTCTTTTTTAAAAAAAAAAAGCTATTAAATGTAAGGAAAAAAAAATTAAATTAAAACAAATAATCAAATGAATATGACAAAAGTATGCATATGCTTTGAAAAGATCCTGTGCTTCAAAATAAATAATGATGCAGTATGTGTATTTAAGTACTTCTGCACTAAATATGATCAAAATAGTGTACCGCTTTTGTATTTGACATCAACACTGTAGTTAACAGTCTTTGGTCCATCCAACCTTTTAGCCGAGTTCCTACCAGATTGCTGCTGCTGATAGGGAACCCTGGGGCCAGTGTTACACATAACTCGTGTTCTATTTCGCTATCACCTGAATAACCTATGCCACTGTGTCTGTGCGAAGGATCGACACTCAAGACTGAATGGGAAGGTATCCAGAGATAGACAGGCCAAAAGTATATGGACACCAGATTATCTCACCCATATGTGGGCCTTCCTCAAACTGTGCCAGAAAGTTGGAAGCACACATTAGTCTAGAATGTCTGTGAATCCTGAAACATTAAGATTTTTCTTCACTGGAAATAAGGGGGCTAGCCCAAACCTGTTGCAGCATAACTATTGTAATGATGGCGGGGTTTGTCGGAATACAAGTGCAGGTGGGGAGGCAGCATAGTGAAACTCATTCTCGAGTTTATTTTATACACTATATACACTATTTACACACATAGCAAAGGTACCCAAATGGCATGCAAAGAGTAATCCAAAATATCAGGCATAGGGTTGAGCGATCAGCGAACAAAGTCCAATAAGGGGTAATCCAAAACAGTAGTCAAACAGAAAACAGAGTTAGAGCACAGGAATCAAACACAGGTATAACAAAATGCTTGGCAGACAACACAACGGAAAGTGAATGCTTCGCGAATACAACGCGCAAAAACCGTCCTTTTAAACACTGCACAATTAGTCCATGAATGAAAGGCACCTGTTTCCCTCTGATTGGCTGGTCGCAGGTGCTCATTGGGTTTGTAGTCCATGTCTTCTCCGTCAGGATGCGGAAGTGCGCGTTTCTGCGACGGGAATGAAGAGCTGTGCATAAAGAGGAGGCGATTCATGACAGAACCCCCCCCAAAGGCGCTACTCCCAGAGCGCCAAAAGAAGCTTTCCCATGGGGGTCCTGGGCCTGTAGGACCAGGTGTGTCACTAGGAACCCTTATGCGGAACTTTTGTCTTGGCAGGAACCCATGAAATTGCGCAGAGAATCGAGCAGGCTTGGAGAGATGCACTGAGGCTTTTGCAGGCTCGAAGAGATGCACTGAGGGTCGAGCAGGCTCGGAGAGATGCGTTGAGGGTCGAGCAGGCTCGGAGAAATGTGCTGAGTCTTTAGCAGGCTCGGAGAGATTCACTGAGACTTTAGTGAGACGAGTTTGGTGACTCGAGCCAGAACAGGTGCTTTAGCCGCAACTGGAATTGTGATGAGTGCTGGAACAGTCTCTGTGGTCCTGAAGTAGGCAGTCTCTGCAGCCATGACATGAACCTTCTCCTCTTGAGCGACCCTGGCTGGAACGGGAGCGGTAATCGGAACTGACTCAGACTTGGACTCAGACTTGGACTCAGACTTGGATTTGGGTTTGGACCTCCGTCTGGACCTGGACTTGGATTTTGGCATGGGTTCCGGAGTGGTAGCCTCCCTTTTGGCCTCTAGAGGGGACTCTGGAGCATTAGCCTCCTTTTTGGCCTCTGTAGGGGGCTCTGGAGCGGTTGCCTCCATTTTTCGCCACTGGAGGGGGCTCTGGAGCGGTTGCCTCCTTTTTTTGCCACTGGATGGGACTCTGAAGCAGACCTCGTCGCAGCCTTTACCTGGGTTAGCTCACTGGGGTAGCTCCTCAGCGTAATCAGCCCCCCCAAAAAATTTTCTTGGGGTTGTTTCCTCTGCCAGGATTCACTTTTTGCCTCATAACACACCTTGAGAGCTTCCCCAAAGTCCTTGGGGTTCTTTAGGCACGGGGACTTCATGCCGATAAGGCTCTCAGTGAATATGCGTGCGTGGCCCATTAACCAGTGAATCATGCACTGCACCCAGACGTCGTCGGCAGGTTTAGGCTCCAACAAGTCCTCAAAAAACAGCCTACACTGAAACAGGAAGCCATCTGTGGAATATTCCACACCATCATAGAGTGGAGGAGTGTCCTGGCCTAATCGCTGCCTGAATAAAGACGGCATGGTGTGCATTCTGCCATCCTCAGATTCTCCTGCTGCATTCCTGGTCCGGCGAAGCATTCTGTAATGTTGGCGGGGTATGTCGGAACACAAGAGCAGGTGAGGAGACAGCATAGTGAAACTCATTCTTCAGTTTATTTTATACACTATATACACTATTTACACATGTAGCAAAGTACCCAAATGGTATAAGAGCTAAAGCGCTTCGGGAAGTTTGAGAGTGGCTTCCGAACAGTGAAGTTGGGTTGTAAGGACACTAAATTGAAACATGTTCAGTCACTGCAAAGACAAGTGTTTGTTAGACTCTCCGAGTCAAACAATAGATATCTCATTCTGTGATAAACATGAAGAAGGGTTTTATATGGTGTATGCTAGTTTGGGAAACATGAAATGCTTTGAGTGTGGAGATGTGGGTCAAAAGCGGATCGCTTGTCCTCATAAACAGTGTGTGGTAGAACCGGCTGTGTCTGACAGCAAGGAGGGGAGTAGGGGGCTGCAGATACTGAACAAGACTGCCCCTCCCGCGCGGAGTGACACTGCTCCTCTCGCACAGAGAAAAGAACTTTTTGTACTACAATAAAACCTAAGAGAGCTGTGCAGAAGTTGGAAGAAGAGATAAGAAATCTGGAAATTGTCACTCTCTCACAGTCGACTCAGCCAAATACTCATCTTCTATACTCTAAAAGGCAAGAGTTGAACCACTTCCTACAAGAGAGAGCAAAAGGAGCTTTAGTGCGAGCACGGTTTACTAGACTCCAGGACATGGATGGACCAACCACATTCTTCTTCAATCTAGAGCAGTTCGGAGAAAGCTAATGGTGTGTCTTCATCTTCCTGATGGAAAGGTGACCACGGAGCCAGCTTAAATGAGGAGGCATGCAGCAGAATTTTATACAGACTTGTTTAAGGCTGACAGCTGTGAGGTGGACACTGCTGTGGAACTTTTGCAGGGACTTCCTCAGCTGAGTCCAGAGGATCAGGACACTTTAAGTGCAGATATGACTCTGGATGAACTGACTGTTGCTGTGTCACAGATGGCTTCAGGCAAAGCTCCAGGAATAGACGGGTTACCTGGAGACTTTTTCAAACACTTCTGGAATATCTTAGGGCAGGACCTTCTGGATTTGTTTAAAGAATGTTTTAAAGAAGGGACACTTCCAGCCTCCTGTAGGCGATCGGTTATTTCTTTACTACCTGAGAAGGGAGATTAACTCACTCTAACTCTTCTAAAAAACTGGAGACCAGTAGCCCTTTTATGCACAAACTATAAGCTTCTTTCTAAGGTTTTGTCAAACAGACTTAGAATTTTAATTGAACGATTGATTGGTGTGGATCAATCATATTGTGTTCCAGACAGGTCAATGATAGACAACTTATTTTTATTAAGAGATCTTTTTGATGTGTGTAAACTGTATAATACCAATGTTGGTATTGTGTCTATCGACCAAGAGAAAGCGTTTTAGATGTGTAGATCGTGTAGATCATGCTTTTCTCTTTTCCACTTTTCAGGCTTTTGGGGTTGGAGAAGGCTTCCTGAGCTGGGTAAAGCTGTTGTACAGTGGTGCTTGCTGTGTAGTGAAGGTGGGAGGAGGGTTGAGCTGTCCTGTGCCAGTCAGCAGAGGGATTAGGCAGGGCTGCCCCATCTCAGGCCATCTTTACAGCATTGCCATTGAGCCCCTTCTGAGTAGATTGAGGAGTAAGCTGAAAGGTCTCTCCCTGCCAGAGCTGGCTCAGAGCCCCCCGTTGTTGTGTCAGCATATGCTGATGATGTTAATGTGTTTATTCAAGATCAGAGAGACATTCGCGAATTAAAAGGAACCTTAGTTTTATATGAAAAAGCTTCTTCAGCAAGGGTTAACTGGGGAAAAAGTGAGGCTTGTCTGGTGGGTCAGTGGAGCTTGGAAAGTATCCCTAGTCTTTCTGGAAATCTTATGTGGGGAACAACAGGTATTATTATTCTGGGAGTGTATTTAGGAAGTGTGGAATTTCAGAGACAGAACTGGGGGGGAGTGCTTGACCAGGTAAGAGCTAAGTTGTCTAAATGGAAGTGGTTCCTACTCCAGCTGTCTTACAGGGGTAGAGTTCTGAGAGTTAATAACCTAGTCGCCTCATCATTATGGCACAGACTTATTGTCCTAACACCACCACCAGGCTTTGCGGAAGAGGTGCAGCGGATCTTGGTAAATTTTTTTTGGTCCGGTCAGCATTGGCTGAGGGCATCAGCCCTGTATCTTCCTGTGGCAGAGGGAGGGCAAGGACTTATAGACATTGTGTCCAGAACTGCAGCTTTCAGGTTACAGACAGCACAGAGGTTGCTGTATGGCTGTGGTTACTGCTGGTTGATTCCTGCTCAGCTGCTTCTCAGGAAAGATGGCAGACTCAGGCTGGATAAACAGCTTTTTTTGCTGAGACTGTCTGAAGTTAATCTAACTGGACTTGCAGCCTTCTATCACTTGGTAATTGAGGCCTGGAAGACATTGAAGGTCAAACGGGCTCCCGATCCTAGTCCGGGTTTGTGGCTGTTTGAGGAGCCTCTGTTTCACAATGACCTTTTTACAAACCCTACACCATCCTCTGTTACATTGCAAACTAAGTTCCTAGAGGCTGGCATCACCAAACTGGGCCATCTCACAAGAGCATCAATGGAAACGCTTGGTGACATCACGAACATCATGTCCTCCAGAGTGCTAACGAGGGCTGTGGCAGATGTCTGGAAATGACTGTCTGTGCCGCTAAGGACGTTTGCTGAAAACCGTGCTCTAGCTGAACAATGGCACGATGGCAAGGAGTACATTTTTCCCTCTCTGACAGTCTTTCCTGATATTGAAGAGTGGTGAGAGGAGAGAGGACTGCTTCTTTCCCTGAAAACACCAGTCCTGGGTAGCTTCAGTTCTTGCGGGAAGAAGCAGATTTATCACAGCTGTGTGAAGGTGTTGAAATTTCGCTCTCTGGCGGGAGTAAAGGAGTCGAGGTGGACTGAGGTTTTTGCTTCAGACTGTACTCCAAAAGGCAGGTGGAGGGTCCTGTACAAGCCTCCGATCGAAAAACGGATGGCCGACCTCCAGTGGAGGATCATACATGGTGCGATAGCCGCAAACAGACACAGAGCCCACCTGGACCTAAGCACTGGGGAGGGGTGTCCTTTCTGTGCACAAAGGGAAACCCTAGAAAATTTAGTACTTTGTTTTCCTCGGCTAGCTGGTCTATTTGCAGTATTACAGGAATAGGTGGAGGCTTTTGGAATGGAATTCTCTGTACCCTTGTTTGTCTTTGGCCCCAAATAGTCCACAAGCAAAAGACCGACTTTGGTACTAGTAAACTTCCTAGGTGGATCAGCCAAACTTGCAGTTTGGAAGACTAGGAAGAACCAGATGTTAGGTCAGGGCTGAACTGATGTGGTGCAGAGTCTGAAGGGACTGGTAGCAGCTCGCCTGAGAAAAGAGCATGCCTTCTACTTGCTGACAAGTAATTTGGATACGTTCAATGCTTTGTTGGGGATCCGACAAGTTTTATGCTCACTGAGAGCAGATGGGTCACTAATCCTTAATTTTTAACATATTGTGGTGGATGTGTAGAGAATATCTGATGGAGTTGCAGTAACAACACTTGAACACTTGTGTACTGTTTGAGGCTGGTAGTTCCTTTTCTTTTATTTAAAAAAAAAAATTTTTACAATGATGTAAATAAAGTTGAATTAAAAGTCAAAGTCTCTCTCTCTCTCTCTCTCTCTCTCTCTCTCTGTCTCTCTCTGTCTCTCTCTGTCTCTGATTTCCTGATTTCTGAGTGTTTTTAGTAATAATGAGAAACTTGAATTGGTACTTCAGTAGGGATTTGTGACTTAATTGCATTAAATGTCCTGCCTGCTTTGTCTGTCAATCATTGACTGTGGGAGTGAAAGTTCCTTATGAGGTCATGTTCAGTTCTCATTATATTCTTTACACATTTCTATTGTGTGTGATCTAACATTAAATGTGGGTGTGGATGTTCCTGAAATCTAACTCTTTTCAGTAATATCAGAGTTTTGGTCTTTTTCAAATTGACTGTCAGGGCCCAAGTCTGACATTTCTGCTGCAACAGGTCCACGTTCTGCTGCAGCCAGAGTGGCACGTACACCCCTGGGCAAAAAATAAGTCAAAACCAATATTGCAAAACATTAATCGTTTAATGGTCTCAACAAAAATCACTGGGCAGAAAATGAACAAGAATAAAAAAAAAGCACTCCTGAGACCTCGGCCTTCTTTTGCTTGTATGGAAAGACAAAATCATGAAAGATTTAAATGTTTAAATAATATAAAATTATATGAAACTCTCTCTCTCTATATATATTGAATTCTATGGTAGACACAATATACTTGTTTCAAATAAAGGATTGTTAAAAAGTAAAAAAAAAAAAAAAAAAAAAAAA
>JAQQZU010017521.1:0-15716 GCA_030068025.1 Parauchenoglanis punctatus | reverse complement strand
TTGTGTGTCATCAGCATAGCAGTGGAAGCTAATACCATGTTTACGAATAATATTACCCAGAGGGAGCATATATCAAGAAAATGCCGGCATACAGACCACTTGTAAGACGCACCAAACCAGTTCTGAAGCAGGTGAGAACCTGGCCAGCAGGAGCCATCTCTTCTCTTCAGGACTGTTTTGAGAACACTGACTGACCTATTTTCATGGCGGCTGCAACCAATGGTGACAACATCAACTTGGAGGAGTACACATCAGTAACCAGCTACTTTTTGTACATATGTAGATGACATCACTGTCTCCAAGTCAATCATTACACACTCCAACCAGAAGCTGTGGACAACTGCAGAGGTGGGTGAGCTGCTGAGGACCCATGACTCCGCCTTCAGAGGATGTGACAAGGAGGTCCTAAGAACAGCAAGGGCCGAACTCTCTTGGGCCATCAGAGCAGCAAAGCGCTCACATGGCCAGAGAATCCACAGCCACTGTCAAGACAGCGGCAACCCACCGCACATGTGGCAGGGCATCCAGGCCATCACTGACTACAGGACAACTACACCTGCTTGTGACAGTGATGCCTCCCTACCTATTGCACTTAACAACTACTTTGCACAATTTGATGCATAGAATGATGTAACAGCGAGGAAGACCACCCCTTCTCACAGTGACCAGGTGCTGCATCTGACCACTGCTGATGTGTTGAAAACTCTTCATACTATTAACCCACGGAAGGCTGCTGAACCAGACAACATCCCTGGAAGAGTGCTCAGAGAATGTTCAGACCAACTGTACAGATGTTCTCACTGACATCTTCAACATCTTCCTGAGCACTGTTGTCCAAAGTGCTTCAAAGCCAGCACCATCGTTCCTGTGCCAAAGAGTTCTTCAGTATCCTGCCTCAATAACTATCATCCCGTTGCACTCGCACCCATCATGAAGTGCCTCATGACGAGCTACTCGAAGCACATAAAGACCCTGCTGCCTCCCTCACTGGATCCCCTGCAGTTTGCCTATCACCCCAACTGGTCTAGAGATGTTGCGATTGCCACCACCCTACATCTGGCCCTCACCCACGTGGACAACAAGGACACCTATGTACGAATGCCGTTCATAGACTCCAGTTCAGCATTCC
This sequence comes from Parauchenoglanis punctatus, assembly GCA_030068025.1. NCBI lineage: Eukaryota > Metazoa > Chordata > Actinopteri > Siluriformes > Auchenoglanididae > Parauchenoglanis > Parauchenoglanis punctatus. The sequence goes on along the minus strand of JAQQZU010017521.1, from coordinate 14,587 downwards.
ACACAATTGTTCCTCAGCACCTGAGTGGGAAACTGAGTCTGCTGAAAACCTCTCTCTGCAACTTGATCCTGGACTTCCTGACTGAAAAACTTCAGTCAGTCTGGATCAGGAACAGTCTCTCCAGCACCACCACACAGATGACTGGGGCCCCCCAGGGCTGTGTGCTCAGTCCACTACTGTTCACTCTGCTGACTCACGACTGTACAGCAATGCACAACTCGATCCACATCAAGTTCACCGATGCCACGACCGTGGTGGGTCTCATCAGCAAGAATAATGAGTCAGCATACAGAGAGGAGGTGCAGCAGCTAACGAACTGGTGAAAAGTCAACAACCTGTCTCTGAATGTGGACAAAACAAAAGAAATGATTGTTGACTTCAGAAGACTTCAACTTTAAATGTTGAATTCCTTGGTGCTCACTTGGCAGAGAACCTCTCCTGGTCCCTCAACACCAGCTCCATAGCCAGGAAAGCCCAGGAGCATCTGTACTTCCTGTGAAGGCTGAGGAAAGCCCATCTCCCACCACCAATCCTCACCACCTTCTACAGAGGGACTATTGAGAGCATTCTTTATCATTATCATTATCATAATTTTATCTTTATCTGCATCATTGTTAGGTATGGATACTGCACTGTGTTGGACCGTAAGACTCTACAGCGAATAGTGATAACAGCTGAGAAGAGCGTCGGAGTCTCTCCTCACTCCATCACAGACATTTTCCATACACGTTGCATCCGCAAAGCCACCAGCATTGTGGAAGATTCCACACATCCCTCACACAAACTCTTCACCCTCCTGCCATCTAGCAAGAGGTACCAAAGCATTCGGGCCCTCACTGCCAGACTGTGTAACAGTTTCTTCCCCCAAGCCATCAGACTCCTGAACACTCAGGGCTGGACGGACACACACAAATGTATATTCATCTACCTCTTCAATTTTTGCACCTTCGATTTGGATTAGCACTGCAGATTAGTCTTGTGTTGTGATGTCTGCACTGTTTGCAGTGTTTGCCCGTTTGCGCACCTGCACTTTATGTTCTCTGCCATGTTTGCACACATGCACTTTATTTTATGTTGACTTCTGTTGCACATGTGTACTTTAGTACTTCTGTGTTTGTCTTATATGTAGCACCTTGGTCCTGGAGAAACCTTTTCTTGTTTCACTATGCACTGTATCATTTGTATATGGTTGAAATGAGAATAAAAGCCACATGAACTTGGTTGTTCAACACGCATATATGTGTGTGATCATCAGGTGTCTGCATACTTTTGGCCATATCGTGTATTAGGGATAGCCGATCTATTTCAGGTGGATGCCTCCAGAGTGTGTAGATCACTAGCAAAGTGAGGCTACTGTGACACAGTTGTTCCTGTCCCAGCTCTGCCAGAGATAGTTCTGTGACTTGCAAACCTTGTTCTACATTTTTTGCACCACTTATGAGTGCAGATACTCTTTCAGATTCCAGCCTCTTGTGAAATTCAATCGATGGCTAGGTCTGACAGTCATGACGTCTGAGTGGACAAGCGTGTAGCAACTTCTGACAACATAAAATGAATTGGGGTCAGGTACACCACCCTCAATTTCAGTTTGATGATGTGTTCTGACTTCAAAACCGGGGGTGCACATGCCCTCTGTGTTCCTATATCCTGACACTGCAGTTTGGAATGTGTTAGTGTCTTTCTCAGAGGTTCTGCACCAAATCTGACCTTCTTTGTTAGAAAGGCCTTGCATCACCAACAAGACACAGCTTGTGCCCCTCTTACTGAGGGGAGTGTGTCCCTGCCTGTGATATTTTTGGTCAAGTCTGAGATTGGTAACCCACTCAGACCCTCAGGTCCAGCAAGCCCAATGGCTCTGTTGATGAGGTTGCAGTCAGTAATCCTAGCATCCTAAGCAGGTACCATTACCTCACATACTGTATGTAGCAGCCTGGTTAGTTATTGCAAATGCATTATCTGCCAAACGGTGGCATAATGTACTGGCTAATATTATATTCTGAATGGTGTTTCAGGGCAATATTGTCAACAGGATTCATTTTTGGCTGTAAATTGCCCCACAACTACAACCTTTCCTTAATGGGCATGCTCCTTGGGGTCCTATAGTTGTAGATGGTCTTGCTTAGGGCTCACCTCATGTGATGATTTGGGAGGCCCTCAGGCACCAGTTAATGACCAGGTGGCATGATTTCTTCTGTACAAGGCTTGTGCAAGGTTAACAAAACCTTAGTGGGCCTCAAACCATGTTAGCTTAAAAGCATAGTGTGGCTGGTATGTTTAGCACTGATCACTTTGTTGATTCTGATACCTGCTCTTAGGTTGACTGCAGACCAGGCTCAATTAATCAGTCCTTTATAGAGTTGTCCATTTGTGCATTGAGAAGTGCTTGGAGAGAAACCAAAAACCACACACAGAATCAGTATCAGGCTTCTATTTGCTTTAGTTCATTAACAAAATATACACTCCTGGGCAAAATAAGAGGCAAACCCAATATTTCATAACATTAAGCATTTAATGGTCTCAAAAATTAGTAAGAATTAACCAAATAGTAATATCGTATAGTAATTGTAATATTAACCAATATAGTAAAGTGGTGTGGGATTTCCTTTAAATGTTGAAGTCTTGTGGGTAAACTTGCAGATGGCTTTTTACAGAAAGATGTTCCACTCAATGTTAAAGTTTTCAAACAGAAGATAATTTGGACAATTTTGAACACCTTGACAAGTTAGTTTAAACTTTATATCATTTAAACATTAAAATATTTACATGATTTTCTGTCTGCGTACCTGAAGACTATGTAAGTGAACTTCCCTGCTTCCAGTTTCCCCCCCCCCAACAGTTTCAGTTCAGGAATGAGCATTGATGAGCAAAAAAAGGCAGAGGTCTCATCAGTGCTTTTTTTTTTTTTTTTTTTTTTTTAAAAGCTCTTTAAGTTTTTTTGAGGCCATTAAAAGCTTAATGTTTTGCAATATTGGGTTTGTATTGAGCATTTTATTTTTGCCCCGGAGCGTAAGTGCTATGTGCAACCCTGTTCCTAAAAAAACTAAGCAAAAACAGAATGTTATTGAAGTCGGAATTGAGAAGTTTTGTTTCATGATAAATAAATGCTCATTTTAAATTTGATGGCAACAGCATTTTTTTTTAAATGTTGGGATAGGAGCAACATAAGACTGAAAAAGTTATGTAATGGTAAAAAAAAAATGCTAATTAGGTTAATTGCCAACAGGCTGGTAACATGTTTGGGTATGAAAAAGCATTTCAGAGATTCAAGCAGTAAAGATGAGGAGGGGTTCAACACTCTGTGGAAGCCTGCATGGCAAACGGTGCAATATTTTAAGAATAATGTTCCTCAGTGTAAAATTGCAAAGAATTTGGGGATTTCATCATTTACAATATATTCCTTCGGCCATTACTACTGCCATTAGGAGTCACCACACCAGAGCCATTTGTGTCTGCATGTCTGATTTGACTACGTTTTTTTGCCGGATGCCCTTCCTGACGCAACCCTCTCATTTATCCGGGCTTGGGACCGGCACTCAGAAATACACCAGACTGTGCACTCCTTTGTGACTGGGTTGGCTTCCCTGCCTGAGATTAGAACCCAGGCCGCAGCTGTGGGAGCCCCAAATCCTAATACTGGACAAGGCCATAAACCAATACTGGATGGCTGTGATCGTTTGGCCCTCTGGTGGCACTGCATTAAACAGACACAATTCAAGGTGAGAGGAAATATGGTGGGGGTAGATATGGGTATTCGCACATGAGCAAAACATATTTACTGTAAAGCAATAATGTGGGATAGGGAAAAGGATATCTGATGATGAACAAAGGATAAGCACATGAGCTAAAATGTCTACCATGAAATATGCAGATCTTGGCACTCTATGCATTTAATAAGATTCAGTACACAATCTGAATCTTTGCTACAAAAGATGGCATTGTATATTGTGTTCTGAAAAGTGCAAGTACTGCAGGTCATCTCATCCAGCAATCCTACTACCTGCCCACTGGATCCAATCTCTTCCACAATGATCCAGACCATCTCGCAAGTTCTCTCCTTCCCCTTCATTGCTACTATTATCAATAGCTCCATAACATCTGGTCATTTATCAACAGCATTAAAAAAACAGGGTTACTCCCATCATGAAGAAAGCCACTTTGGATCCCTCAGACATCACCAACAACTGGTATCACTTCTTTCTTTTCTTTCTAAAATCCTTGAATGCACGGTCTACTGTCAACTCTATCGTTATCTCTCACAGAACAAACTTCAAGAGCCAAGATCTGGCTCCAAAGTGGCACATTCCACAGAGACTGCCCTTTTAGCTGTCATTTACATTTACAGCATTTGACAGACGCCCTTATCCAGAGTGACTTACATAAGTGCTTAGAAGTCTCCATCAGTAAATATATTCTGATACTGGCTAACTAGGGCCTGGGCTAAGAATACTATCACACTAAAAACTGTTGGCAAGTAGTACAGAAAGGTTTTTTTAATATATTAAAGTGAAGAATAAGTCTTAGTCCAAGTACTTCCAAAAGAGGTGGGTCTTTAGTCTTCCTTTGAAAACACTCAAACCACCCTTTGAAAGCACTCAAAACAAGTCGTGCAGCTGCATTCTGGATCAGTTACAAGGGTCAAATGATGCTCAGAGGCAGACCTGCTAGGAGTGTATTACAGTAGTCTAGTCTTGAGATGACAAGGGACTGAACAAGTATCTGAGTGTCTAGTGTGGAAAGAAATGGATGGATCCTTCTGATGTTGAAGAGGAGAAATCGGCATGAGTGAGAGAGATTAGCAATATGAGAGGAAAAATATAGGTGATTGTCCATAGTTACCCCAAGGTTACGTGCAGTGACTGAAGGAGAGCTCAAAGAGTTGTTCAGGGAGATCAAAAGATCCTGATGTGGGGACGAATCAGCTGGGATGAACAGCAGTTCAGTTTTGCTGGGTTTGAGTTTCAGCTGATGAGCTGCCATCCATGATGAGAGATCTGTCAGACATGCAGAAATCCAGGCAGAAACATGAGTGTCTGAGGGAGGAAAAAAGAGGATTAGTTGAGTGTTGTCTGCATAGCAGTGGTATGAGAACACGTGTGAGGATATTACCTCACCAAGAGATCTAGTATAGATGGAAAACAGAAGAGGATCAAGTACTGAGCCCTGAGAGACACCAGTGGAGAGCCTGCATGGAGTAGATGTGGATCCCTTCCATGTCACCTGATATGAGCGGCCTTCTAGGTAGGAAGCCAATGCCATACTGAGCCAGAAATATCAAGACTCCTAAGAATGGACAATAGAGTCTTTTGGTTGACTGTGTCAAATGCTGCTGAAAGGTCGAGGAGGATGAGGACTGATGACAGTTTGGCGATCTAGCAGCATGCATCTTCTCAGTGGCAGCCAAAAGGGCAGTCTCTGTGGAATGTGCCACTTTCAAACCAGTCTGATTTGGATCCTCTAGTTTGTTCTCCAAGAGATAGAGAGACAGTTGATTGTAGACAGTGCGTTCAAGGATTTTAGTAAGAAAAGAAAGAAGTGATACTGGTCTGTAGTTGCTGATATCTGAGGGATCCAGAGTGAGTTTCTTCAGGATGGGAATAACCCTGGCTCTTTTGAATGCTGAATGTACATTACCAGATGTTATGGAGCTATTTATGATGGTGGTGATGAAGGGGATAAGGTCTTTTTGAGATGGTCTGGAGCATTGTGGAAGGAATAGGATGCAGTGGGCAGGTGGTAGGATTGCATGAGTAGATGACTTGTAGGATCTCATCTGTAGCTAGATTGGAAAAATGTGCCAGTGAGGTAGAAGGGGAATCCTTAGTGTTACATGAAGGAGTTTGGGTGGAAGTGAATGTCTGACAGATTTGTTGAATCTTCCCATCAAAAAAGCTGTCAGTGAGAAGCTACATACTGCTAGATCAGCCAAACTGTCATCAGTCCTCATTCTCCTTGATCTTTCAGTAGCATTTGACATGGTCAATCACATGACTATGTCCATCCTCATGAGTCTTGGAATGTTTGGCATAGCAAAGCAATGTATTGCTTCCTACCTGGAATCATTTGATGTGGAGGGATCCACAGCTGCTCCATGCAGACTCTTCACTTGCATCCCTCAAGGCTCAGTACTTTATCCTCTTCTGTTTTCTCTTTCTTCTTGATCTCTCTGTGAGGTCATATCATCATATGGGTTCTCAAACTAGTTTTGCAGAAGACACTCAGCTTATTTTCAGATTTCCCCACTCAAAAACTCATATTTCTGTCCAGATCTCAGCATTGATGGCAGATCAGCATTGATGGCAGCTGGAACATCAACCCTAGCAAAACTGAACTGCTATTTATCCCATGTGATTCATCTCCACATCAGGATCTTGTGATCTCCCTGGACAACGATCTTATCTTCTGTCTCTGCATGCACCCTTGGGGTAACAATGGACAATCACTTGTACTTTTCCTCTCATCTTGCTAATGTTTCATGTCGATTTCTCCTTTACAACATCAGACTTCTGCAACTGATCCAGAATGCTGCAGCTGCTCATCTCGTTTTTAATGTTCCCAAGTTGTCCCACACGACCCCATTGTTGCGCTTCCCCCAATCGCTTCCTGTAGCTGCCTGTATTGGATTCAAAAACTGATGCTTGCATTGAAAGCCAAAAATAGACCATTGTCTGTATGCTTTCTTACTATATTGCATCCCAGTGGAGTTTTTAGACTGGGTCCTAGTGCTTATGTAAGTTGATGTGGACAATTGTGACTGCCAAATGTCATAAATGTAAATGGCCAGTCATATAGTCAGAGCCAGATATCTGCAGCCTCATGGAAAATCACCAGATCACACAACAGCAAATCTGATAGTGGGAAAGAAGCTGCCATAATTTTCCACACACAATGGACAAGCAGGTCAGAGGCCTAACAACAGAATTAAGACAATATTTGCTCAATTTTAATTTCAAGTATTTCATTCTTCCACCTGCACTTTCCTTTCTTGGACCTTTTCAAATTAGTTTCCAAAGATCAGAACAATCATACATACCATTTTTCCAGGACACATACTCTTTTTTTTTGAAAACCAAATAGAGACCAGGGACCAGAAATTAGGGTTTAAAAAGGGTGCTCATTACATCCAAATAGGAAACTGGTGCATGCTCAGTGAGGTCATGTGACATGCAGGAACTGACGGGTAGTGTATTTCTGTGCTTCTGTGCTTCCCTAACAATACACAAAACTTTGCACCCTGCTCATGGAAATTGAAAAAGGGCAAGGTCTTTAACATTATTCTAAAGGGATATGAGCTATTTGTATCATATTCACTCTCTACTCCTTGTGTCCTTTGTCATAGACCATTTTGTCATATTTGCAACATGTCTTTTCTTTATCAGGTCTTTGGTCAAGTCAATGTGCATTTAGTTGTTGGGCTGAAAATTGTAGCTATATAGGGCCCTGCAAGGTCTGTTGGCCTTAGGCCCCAGGGAGACTTAATGCGGCCTTGATATGTCCAGCAAACTTGTCTGATCTATCTGAAATGTAACAAGGCCAAAAGCTAAAGTAACTCTAATAAAGTATTATTATTATTATTATTATTATTATTATATATATAAACAACATTATTGGTTATATTTTATTTCAGAAACAAAGAACGTACAGTTACATGCAAGTTTGAATCAAATGTGACCTGATCCAACAAAATGAGTAACAGTGACCTGTGTTTATGCATCACATACACATATTTGTCTTACAATCCTTGTGAAGTCATTCTGCTGACAAAACTATTAATGCAGCAAAATTTATGCAATGACTTTCGCCTAACACTAACCCTAACCTGAAGACTTAAAACAGTTTTCCTTTTGAGAACAAACCAAACATCCCACATAGGTCACTCGGACTCATTTTGCTGCATGGGGTCACAAATATAAATTTGCTTCACTAAAATTCTGTTATCTGTGTCCTGACTGGCAGCAAAAATCGTGAAAATCTCGATCACTTAGAATTAACAACAGTCCGTGAATGAAAACACGGACAGATTGTTGTATGTTATGTGTAAATCATATGGTTAACACATCTCTGGTTAAGGAAATAGTCTTCCTTCTATTCTAAGGTTGATCTGCAAATACTTTAATCTTTATTACTAAAATGACAAACCAAATCATGACATAGGTTCATAACACAGAATTCCCATAATGCATTGTGTTCTATGACTTTTAGTACAAAAACATTAATCTGAAGTAAAATGAAAGGTGTTAGTTAGCTTCTCCCTAAGCAGATCAACAGAAGAGAAAATAATGTAAGTGATTCAAAAGGTGGCTTTTTGAAGGCAATGAATTCTCTGTTTATTGAATACAATAATATATTGGACATATCCCAGTTTAGCACATTCCATGTTGATACCATTTGATATAAGATTATGGCTACAGTGTACTGTACATCTAAAATTCTTGTAACTATTCATATATATAATTGCCACTGCTGTTATAGAACATTCTCAACCTGTTTATCACATATATTTGGAATTAAACAAAAGTGGCTACACTCTATCTGAACAGTTTTGCTAATCTTACAAATGACTAAATCAAATATACATGTAAAGGTCAGTGTAAACGTACTTTGTATTAAATTTTGACTCATTTGTAACATTTGTACTCTGTGACAATATGCTTAATATATTGCGCATAAAATCTCATGTACCAAACAGGGGAAACCAGTGATAGTAAGGAATATTAAATTATGGATTATTGTACTTTATAATAGTAAGTTTATTTTCTTCAGTTCATTTGAGGCACTGTTAAAATAGGTGTTAAAATGACTATACTGTGTGCTAAGGAAATAAAATGAATCATAGAACACCTGTACATAGGCATACAGAATACAAATTTGCATCAAACACTATGCACCTTAAGCTCTTTACACTACCATGAACAGTATATGCTTTTAATGTTTCCATTTAATGTTTGTTTATTGTGTATGTGTATTGTAGCACTTTCAAAGGCACACTACCTCATCTTTTTTGTGAAATATGTAGAGATTAAGTTGAATAATGTAATTGTAACAGTAATAGTTATTTTTAACAGCATAGGGCATTATTTAGTTGAATGTACACCCTGGTTTAAATTTTTGTCTTCTGCTAAGTTTGGTCAGACAGTTTTTATTACAGCAAAATAAATATTAGGCCATTTAACCCCTCATCAGCATGCTTATCTTGTTTCATATATTTTTATTATTTGATAGTAAAATAACATTGTTTGAATAAAAAGAGTAGATTTAAAATAAATAATATTAATATATTCCAATACTATGTCAGTAGATATTTTCAGATGTCATTTTATTTTAGTGCAGTGGAAAAACCTAGATAATTTTTTAACTTAATTTATTTGGTATGTTGCAAAAGACTGAGCATTTACTTTTAGATTTCTATTAGATAGAAGAAATCTTTCTTTGTAAAAAGTTAAAAATTGTTTGTCGAATTTCCATTGTTTTCAACCCATAAATAAGAGGATTAAGAATTGGAGGAAAGATAACAATTGATACGCCAAAGGCCCTTCTTAAGTGTGGAGATACTGCTTCTAACCTGTGAGAAATCAGTGCTAAGAATATGTTAACTTCAAAACTCAGAAAAACAACTAAATGTGTCCCGCAGGTTTGCATTGCCTTATTTATAGATTTTGTCTGTTTTGTAGAAAGACAGGTAATTAGGATTCTAATATATGTTAATGATACTATCAGAATGGAAGAGCCTTGTACAATAGCTATAGTAAATAAGCCATAGTAGTTAATCACACTTGTATCCTCACAGCTTAACTTCATTAAAGAAGGATTATTGCAGTATGTGTCCACTATATTTGTCCTGCAGATTTCTTTACTTATTGTGAGAATAAGTAACAACCCAATCATTGCAAAATTTATGGACCAAGAAATAAAAATAAATCTCACCAAGGTTCCTTGTGTCATCAAATTATGGTATCTTAAAGGATGGCAAATGGCAATATACCGGTCATAAGCCATTACTGTGAGAAATAAAAGGGATCCAGTCCCGTAGAGGTGAATAAGGAAGCCTTGCAAGGCACAGGCTAGGTAGGAGATTTCTCTGCTCTGAGACAAAATACTACCAACCAACTGAGGGTAAAAAGCTGTAGCTCCTATAAGGTCGCATGTGGACAAATTAAACAGCAGTATGTACATAGGCTTATGCAGATCCCTTTTTACAAAAATAGTCACAAGTAGGATGGACTGGGAGAACAAAATGAGACAGTATGTGATGATGCCAAAAATGAATATTGACAAAGCACTGGATCGTCCTATGTCCAGTGATTCCATGGTCAGAATTGTCATAAAACGTGTTAAATTGGAACTATTAAGAGATGCATCTCCTCCCATTGTAACTACAAAACCTGCAAAAAAATTATAAAGACAAAACATGGATTAAGAAATTAACACGGGCGAATTGTTTTATTTTACAACAGATATGCTTTCTTAAATAGAACAAGCTGATAAGGCTAATTATGTTGACGACTAATTCAGTGAAAGTGCTTCAGCATTACGAAACCCACAATCTGCACACATCTGAGGCAATGGTGAGTCATTATTATCACTCGGGTATCCATCCAGAGATCTAAAATATTTGAATCTCAGTACGTTACGTTTATCCGACAGACAATAGCTTTTTTTAAATCCCAGTTCTTGACTTTAGGTTACATGGGACTAAAATAATAATATAATATACAGGTTAAGACATTTAACATTGGCAAATTGTTTTGTTTTAGGACAGCTAGGTTTTCTTACCTATCACAAACTGATAAGACAAAGCATGTTGACAACTTTCACCAAGGTACCTTGTGTCATCAGATTGTGGTATCTCAAAGGCTTGCAAATGGCAATGTATCTGTCATAAGCCATGACAGTGAGAAATAAGAGACCCATTCCCATATAGGTGAAGAAGAATGCCTTGTAAGGCACAGGCAGGGTAAGAGATTTCTCTGTTCTGAGACAGTATACTACAAACCAGTTGAGGGTAAAAAGCTGTAGCTCCCATAAGGTCACATAGGGACAAATTAAACAGCAGTATGTACATAGGCTTATGAAGTTCCATTTTTAGAACAATGGGCACAAGTAGCACTGACTGAAAGAACAAGATTAAACAGTATGTGAAGAGGACAAATATAAAGGCAGAAAGAACACTGGATTGTGGTATGTCTAGTGATTCCATGGTCAGAATGGTCATAAAATGTGTTAAATTTGAATTATTTAGAGACATGTTTCACTCCATTGTAATTACAGAGCCAGGAAAAAATAATAACAAAATATGGGTTAAGATATTTAACATGAGCAAATTGTAAGCTTTCTTACCTAAAATAGCCTATGTATGTTCATGGCTAATACAGTTAATGTGTTAATGAAGCATCATTAAACCCACAAACTAATGATCTATGAGTTAATCCTGTAAATTATAACCACTCAATCATCCACCCAGGGGTCTGTAACATTTGGATCCTTGCATATTAACTTCATCCCACAGGTCAAATATTTTTCAAATCCCATTTGTTGACTCTAGGTTAAATGTGACTGTGGGTTTGTAAGAAATCCTCTGAGTTTTGCAGCCAACACTGGCCTTTAGGGGAAAAAAGTAATATAATGAGGATAATTTTGGAAGTGCATAGACAGAAGACTTTCATGTATTTTGCACATGTATCTATGTTAAATAACTACAATAATATCATGTGATAAATACCAATCTAATTAAATAATATAGTCTTTTATGTTAATGTTTATGTTCTGCTTGAATGCCAGTAATGCAGGTTTGCTGTAGTTATCATCTTGTTTCTTGTTTTAACTCCATTTATCCTCCTTTATTTGTGCGGTTTCTGCCTGACTTATCGCTGTACTGACCACCAACTTTTTTTTTTGTACATGAGGATTTGCCACTTTTTAGCAATCTGTGATGAAAAGATGGAATTGGGCAGTGCATCAGAATGCAATCGATGAGATACACAATACTCCTTTACATTTATAGCATATAAGTGCTAATTCAAGTCCTTCATAAAGAGAGAGAGCTTTATTCTTCATTTGAAGCAGCCAATGACTAAGCTGTTCAGACATCCGGTGAAGTTGAGTCCATTAATGCCAGGACAGGAAAGAGTGTTGATGAAAGTCTTCCTTTTACCAGCTCCCAAGTGATGCCCAGTTGATTGTGAGTTCGAATCCTGGTGATTGTAAAGCATATTGGCCTGTGTTCTCAGAGAGGGAGGGGTGACGTATTCTCTCTCCCCAGCCACTCACAGTGGCACTAGCCAATCATAGGCATGTGTGAGCTCATGTGTACAGAACGGGGTTTTACATGTACAGCAGTTTGAAAAGATGTGGTCAGCTACCTTCACATGCCTTAGAGGAAGCATGTGATAACCAATGTTGGTAGATCTGTGAGGGATAAGTATTGGGTGGGAATTGTACACAACTAATTTAGAGAGTAAATCTGGGAAATATTCCCCCCAAAAGTCTTTCTTTTACCTGAGGGATATTGCATCCAGTGAAGCCTTGCTTAAAATTTGAAAGTAAAGTGATGCTGTGATTTGAAAGTGATGCCGAAGGGGTGTAAAAGGTGTGTTTTCACTTAGGTGGGGTTGGTTCAATTTTGGCTTTGCAGGATGGATCAAGTGCAACTTGATGTGGCAGTTACAGGAATCAAGTGTAGGGAATGCAGCAATGGGGTAGTGTGAGAACTTGGGAAGATTAAAAACAAGTCTTGAGGCTGCATTCTAAGTCAGTTACAAGGGGTAGATGACAAACATGGGCATACCTGCCAGGAGCAAGTTGCAGTAGTCCAATCTTGAGATGACTACAGACTGTCCAAACATCTGAGTGGTCTCAGTGGATCAAACTGCTCTAATCTTCCTGATGTTGTTGAGAAGAAACCTACATGACTGAGCCAGGTAATGAATGTGAAACAAGATGCATAATTTGTTTTACAAAACTACCCCAAGGCTGTGTGTATTGTCAGTTGGTGTGAGAGTTGTCCAGTTGTGAACCAGCTTCGAAGATATCCAAGATCTTAATGTGTGGATGCATCTCCAGCTCAGTTTTGCTGCCATCCATGACAAGATGTCCGCCAGACATGCTGATATTCATGATGAAACATTGGTGACGGACAGAAAAGCTGAAAGTTCAAGCAATATAACAGTTTGGCTGATCTAGCAGCATTAAGCTTCTCAGTACCAGGCACAAGGGTGGTGGAATGTGCCCCTTAAATGCCTGTCTATGGAAGGTCAGTTTATGGTAACTTAGTAGTTGTTAAGTCTTATGGATGTTTTTTCATGATGCATATACTGTTTGTCTTGAAGGCAGTCAGTACAAGAACATATGTTATAAAATCAGGTATAATGGAAATGATGAGAGTAGGACATCTTGCAAGATGGCCTGGAGGATTGTGTGAGGGATGGGATGGGATCCAATAGGTAGGTGGTATGATTTGCTTGACATCATAATCTGCAGGATCTATTATGTAGAAAGAGGATATAAAATTTATTCAGGAAATAGCAGAACAAATCATGGAAGAGGTTCCACCTAAAGCCTGTGTGCTTGGGGCTTGAGCGTTCAGGAGTGTTTCCTAGAGTTCGAAATCACAATCTAGTTACAGTTGACTTTGTTAACATACTTGGTTAACGTATCTGTTTGGGGAATGACCAAACAGGGTGTGCAGTCAACTTGCAAAAGTAATCCATGTTAGAGACAGAAAAATAGACTGTATGGGTATACAAGGAGGTGATGAATTCTCAGAACTGAATACAACAGATCAGAGTCAGATAGATTGCCCTCGGTCCTGCTCCCAAGTGGAGCTCTGTTTTGGAAAGGCCTTGCATTGTCAGCAAGGTAGATCTTGTGCCGCTCACCGAGGTGAGCATGTGTATTTGAGTTCTGGCCTCAGGCTGGTAACCCACTTCCTAACATTTCAGTGCTTCCAGCAAGTCCAACGGTACTACTACTGATGTGGCTGAGAGAAGTCCTAGCATCCTCAGCAGGTACCGATGCCACATATAGTGGTCTCTCTGAATGTTGCAAATGAAATAATGTCCACCAAAAGTTGCAGTGTGATAGGATGGCTTGCGTTCTTAATGAATCTCATAATGTATTATTGTCATCAAGATTCACTGATCTACTATTGGCACTACAATTTGCTCCACCATCAGTCCCCGCCATTCAAGACCATGCTTCATGGGTCCTTCATTGCTGGGGAGTGCAGCTTAGGGTCTGACCCAGGAGCTGAATGGGAGGTAATCAACCCACCAGGGGCTTGATGGCATGGTTCTTTTTGTCTATGACTCTTGCAAGATTAACAGCACCTTTGTAATGTGGTGACCTATATGTACTTCATTACCAGTATGTGTTTTAATTTTTTAATTCTGAATTATGTGTTCTCCTTTTTATTTAATTTGCCAGCACCTCCAAAAAGCATGGCACACCGGGTACATTTCATAGGGTTGATTTACACACTATACTAAACACACTTTGTGTGATGCATTGACACACACTGATACATACATTGATACTGATTGGTATCCCAGAGTTTACTGTGCCACCACTGCTCAAGTTAAATTATTTACTATAT
>JAQQZU010017442.1:0-15722 GCA_030068025.1 Parauchenoglanis punctatus | reverse complement strand
ATGCAACCAGCAGACATAAGACAAGACAAAAACAAGACAGAGCAGTGCTAAGCCGAATATAATATGAGGTGCAAAATGTGCAGAGTTTTATTTTTTATTTTTTTATTTTTTATTTTTTTGTGTGTGTGTGTGTATAAAACGCATGCAAGATTTGGTGAGCAATCTCATAAACTCTAAAAAAAACATGCACTCTTTCCTCATGGCCACGAAATGCAAAACTTTGTTAGCCAAAAAACTTGCAACACTTCGAATACGACAAAGGTATTGCTTCAGTCTGCAATTTCCCTTGCAGGCCCAGTCATTATTTTGTTAACTACCATGCCATCTTTTGCATATTATGTAAACCAGAGGTTAACAGGCATTCTTTATTCATTCTAATGATAGAGTCACGACTAAAATGCCTACAGGCAAAACAGAAGACTGTATCTTTTAATACACTGTAATTAAGCCAACTGCATTTGGCAAAGCAGCTGTGCTTGAAAGAGCGTTTTTGAGTCCCAAAAAATCTGTAATCCCTGATCATTATCCTCCTGCTCCTCCTTGACATTCTCCTGCCGCTTAGTCTCTTCCTTCTCTTCCACCACATCTACAGAATACTACTGGGAGAATTTTGGAGCATAAATAAATGAAGGGTTATTAAGTGTTTATAGATAGTTCAGGTGCCCATATATACAGCCTATAACATTACTCAACAGATTTCCTTTATTGTCATCTTTGTGTACTTGCATAGCCAACATACAAATGAAATATCATTCCTCCCCAGTCCATGTACATACAGTTAAATTTTACAGCCATTGTATATTTAGTCATAGTCCTAGTCTTTTAGATGAAAATGCAGATTCATTTTAGTCACATTTAATCATTAAAAAAATTGTTAATTGTAGTCTGTTTTTGTCAACAAAAAGTCAAAATATTTTAGTCTAGTTTTAGAATATAATATTAAAATAAAGACTCAGCATATTTTATTTTAGACATTTTTATTATATTTTAGTCATTACTATATTGACATTGATATTTTGATTAAATGATATTTTGACAAAATTAAATCTAGTGGGTTTATGTGTCTGGTTATCATATAAACAACAGATATTGGTAAAAAAAAAAAAAAAAAAAAAAGTAAAATTTTTTTAAAACCACAGTATGTTATTGCTCAAATTAATTATTTCAATTAAAGGCATATTTATTTTTACGGTCGATCAATGTATGTGGTCATGTTACAGAGCAAACTAATATAAAATGAAAAACAGCATGCATTGTGAATATGGGATAAAAGCCATAAGGCATAAGTTAGGAAGAAAGAGCACTATGAATTTCAAAAAGATATCTGAAGATACATTGTCCACATCTAGCTTATGCTTTAATAAGCTAGTTAACCACAAAAAATTAATTACATTACAACAAACATTATGATATCGAGTTTCAGGAGCCCTTTAAAATGGAGTAAAAGTAGTATTTGAGTACTTTTTGAGTCTTTATGTCAGACAGTACTTTTATTTATTGTTTATTTTTTCTCAAATTAACTTATTAACCTTTTAGCACACTGCATCTTTGATTGACTGACACTATAGAGTTTTTAAATTGTAGAACTGGGTTTTACAGGATATGGTAATCGCCAATGTGGAAATAAATATGGAATATTTATTTCTAAATTAACTATTTAGAAATAAAATACGTATAACAGCATCAACCAAAGCATTAACATTGTTCATAAGCATCTTTGCATAATCACTCTTCACAATTGTGTACCAAATTAGGTACTCCAAATTAGGCAATAAACAGTCCAAAACCATTTGTATTCACTCCACACATAGTAGTTTTAAAATTATCACTAATGTCAATGTTTTATTATCCATTGATATACCATATAACTGAACAGGCCAGAATACATCAAATTGTGCATACCTAAGAATATAAAGGAGATTGGGGGAAAAAATGCCTTGCAGACATGTATCGTTTCACTGGACACCTAATTAGTCCAAGAAATGTGTACAACGTGTGCAATGCATGCACAAGTCACCAGCCACAATCTGGGAGTCCACTTACCTCCAAAATATTTGAGGTTCATATACTCTGATTCCTGCATTTTGATTCTGTGTATGAAAAGGACAAAAATAAATCCCAGCTGCTTATGTCTGAATGTAAAGACATGCCTGTAAATGAATATTTTAACAAAATAATGAGACCACACTAAAGTAATTACAATCTAAAAAGATTTCAGTTTTTAAAAAGTTAATGAATTTTTTTTGTTAAAGGGCACAGCTGTACCATTGCCTCAGTTCCAGGATCCCAGGTTTGATCCGAAGTGTGAAGTTTCAGTCGTTCCATTCAGGGTGTGATCCCGCCTCATGACCAGTGTTACTGGGGTAGGCTCCTGAAAGTGAGTAAGTGCTTTGTTTGTTACTGGAAGTGAATGAATAAGTGCTATGTTAAAAAAAAAAATGCAAGAGCCTTGTTAGAAATTTCAACATACCTTTGTAAAATGTGTAAATAATGTGATAAATTGATATAATATTCTGTAGTCCATCTGTTTTTTATATCATGTGCACAAAATACTGGGTCTTCACCTGGGCTTTTTCAAAATGTATGCAAATGAGAAATAACACAAAAATACACTTATCTTATTGCTGCTGATAATTATTGTGTCTTTAAAATATTATCTGGGCCTGGATAACGCTGTATATGCTTTCCAAGTTGTTGACTCCTCAACATATTATGTTATAGTGTAGTACTGTTTTCATTTAGGGAGTCACATAGTCATCTTTGCTTTGCATGATTCAGGTTTCAAAGTCTGTTTTTTGCATGTTGCTGAATATGATGTTCTCTAAAGATAAAAAGATTTGTATACATTTTGAAATTTTATGCAGAGCATTATCTACACCCAGGGTTCTCAAAGTCTTTGGGGTCTGTGATTTATATCCAGGTGGTCATTAAATATATTTTTTTGCAATATTAAAAAAAAGAAAGAAAAAACAAACAAACAAAAACCAGGAAGTGCTGTTAATGTGATGCACAGTGTTTCAAATTTACACTTGAATGAGTGCTA
The DNA here is from genome assembly GCA_030068025.1 of Parauchenoglanis punctatus. NCBI lineage: Eukaryota > Metazoa > Chordata > Actinopteri > Siluriformes > Auchenoglanididae > Parauchenoglanis > Parauchenoglanis punctatus. Next base: position 12,679 of record JAQQZU010017442.1, on the reverse strand, counting down.
TATTGTTCTTAAAATTAAATCAGTGCTACAATCATAAGGGGTGTTTGGATGCCAAATTTTAAGAACAGCGAGTTAGGTAGATCATGTTTTCTTTCTGAGTTAAATTAATGTTCTGCCTGAGAGTTTTGTTGTCTATTTGACAACAGTTGACATGCTAGTGAATAATGGGAAATAAATAGATCAACAAGATAAGGCATTATGAGAAACATGAGTGCATAAGCACTGTTTATTTAAAATCTTTAGTCTGCAATTAAAGACAGCAAGCATTCATTCCTATACATAATCATGCATACAGAGCAGAATCTTGTGGCTTGTCTAGTTCTTGGTCTTGGAAAACCTGAACTGTATATGTGGCTCTAATGGCTGAAAGCAAGAAGCCATCAGAATAGTGTGTCAGATTTTTTACTTTGTATGCTTTAATCAAGATATGAGTAGCTGCAGGAAGTCAGTGAAAGAAACACAAGTGTCCTCCCAAAAGCCATCCCAGAAATGCAAGAAAAGGTACAATTTTCATTGTGGTGTGTATTCTGCAGGTCACAAATGAAATAACATCACTCATAACATCAACACTGCAGTGTGACTATGTCTAGCTGTCTCTGTTTTTCCCCTGAAGGCTATGTAAGGTAGTACAGAAGGTTGCAGTAAGAAAAAGAAGGTGGATTTCTATCTCATGTTAATGTTGAATTAGACAGCGAAATCCAAAGAGGTCTGGACATCAGTCAGTGTTTGGGGCTGGAGACTGCTCCAACTGTAAGGGAGACAAACGATAGTTAAGTGTTTAGAGAACGAGAATCAGAGCCATAGAGAAACATGTACATGATGAGAGAATCAGGAAGCATTAAAACTGGGTGGAATCCATACAAATTTTAGGTTTTCGTTCTTGTGGAGGAGCATTAGACATAAAAATATCAACATCGTATAATTTTCAAGGGTGCAGAAAATCTGAGGAGTCCTAAAAATGGAGTGTAATGTATCATCTAAGTACTTTTTGAGTTTGTATTTCAGAAAGTACTTTTATTTAATGTTGTTGTTTTTTTTTCAAATTAACATATAATTGACCTCTTAACACAGCGACATCGATATTTGTGATTTGTGATGAAAGTTCCAGCACCCGAAGGTAAAATGCCTTCCTGTGTTCCTGTGTATTATTTCTGCAGCTATTTCCTAAGAAGCAGATTAATATGTATTTCTTAGGTATTGTAAGGATTGTGCCTGAAAAAAAAAGAAACATTGGCATTTAATAGGAACTACACATCCTTAGATTCCTATCCGAACTGTGGTAAACATTTCTAAAAATAAAAAGGGCTTTCCATACACCTAAGGGTATTATGTGGATGTTTTTTTATTTTAGATTAGCTAGATAATTCCTACAGTTCTGTGGTACAAGTCTTAAAATATTCTGATTCAACAAGCACAACACAATTGTCAGTTATACAACATCTATAGCTTACATATGCCCTTTTCACCAAGTCCTTACGCACATGCACTCATACTCATTCAGTAATGATGAATTAAATTATACTATATTTTATTTTATTGTTTTGTATATTATATACCGCAGCATTGTTAAATTCTGAAATCTTTTATTATTCTTATTATCTTAATCTATTATTGGAAAATAGTCAACTTCAGGGTGGTTACAGTAACTCCACCTTGTAGTGGGCCGCTTCACATCACCCATAGTTGATTATGTTCCTCTAACAGTATCCCTCCAAGTGTTTTATTCCTCACATATTGCCAAATCTTAGTTTACTGCAAGAGTTGACAAACTTGCACGAAAGAAGCAAAAAGGTATCTAAGCACAGTGGTATATCATAAAGGTAAAAGATAGACTGAATTGCAATTTGGATATTTTATTCTTTATTCTTTCAATTTGGATATTTTATATTTGTCATTTTTTTCAAATGTATGTGCTGTATTGTGTGGTGGCATGTTACCAGTGCGCTGCCCGCAGTAGCTTCAGATTTCCTGTTGCCTTTTGAAGATGCAAGAAGTAGATTTTGGTTTTCAGGCTTCTTGGCACTCTTGGTCTTGGCAGTGGTGTTGGCAGTGGTGTTGGCGGTGGTGTTGGTGGTGGTGTTGGTAGTGGTCTTGGCAGTGGTGTTGGCGGTGGTGTTGGTGGTGGTGTTGGTAGTGGTGTTGGTAGTGGTGTTGGTGGTGGTGTTGGTGGTGGTTTGGCTGTTTCTACATTTTTTAAAGATTTTATTCCCATAGCAGCAGCAAATACAGGGTGGTATAAAAAGCAACAGCAGCAGAGCTAGCAGAGGATTACGTTCATCTGCAGAGAGAGACAGAGAAGTACATTTAGGTAAGCACATTTAGCTAAGTAGAGAAACGGCAACAAACTGAAATCCTGAAAAGAAGAAAAAAATCTAAGATGCTCAGAGATTATGAATAGTTTGAATTTCCTACAAATCAATTTGTTTATTTGCTTGGAAATTCCGCATTGAACATCACAAACACATACTATATGTTACAGATTTTGGGATAAGACACTAAGTAAGGAATAAAATATGACAAGGCTTGCTTTTATAGGAAAACAGTCAGCAGTAGTCAGCAGGGTGGTGTGAAACTGAGTAACTGTTTGCACACCAAAGTTGATTATTTTCCAATAACAGCAGGTCTCAATGAGTTTTATTCCTACTATAACTGTTTGCCACCAATTAGAATTTTATTTATTATCCAATAACATGGATGTATGTAAACCATTCAAATGTCTGAATAAAACACATCAGAGCAGAGACTTGATACAAGGCCATCTCAGATAGGGTAGAGTTTTCATAGATTTTTCATTTGCCCTCTCTGATAGGATTAGTCAAGAGATTAAATGTCTTATTCAAAAAAAGAAAGGTAACAATGAAATGGTTAAAGACAAATGTACAGAAATATATGCTTTTTATTACATTCAGCAATGTGTTTGATGGAAAATAGTCAGGATTTTCAAAGTTCTACCATGGCCAAGCATTTTCTCCTATTAAAATATCCAAACATGATTATTCCCCATTAATTTTACAAATTATTATTCGTATAAGAAAGTTTTCTGTGGAATAGGTTAACTGCTATATCCACAGTCTAACCATACCGTATATCTACTCCCATCAGTGCTGCCTACAACATTCCAAAATATACATTAGTGGAAAGATTTTAGATGTGGGAACTCACTGATAAAGTTCGGAGTAACAACCTTGACCTTGCGACCGTCACGATCAGTGAGCGTGTAGTTGCCCATATCAGACACATCAAGTTTGAGCACCTGGATATCGCTGCTAGTCACCTGGATCCGTTCTGAGAAGTGATGATTCAAGTTGCCCACAGGTGAGCCGTGCTCCACCAGAGTGATGTTGAAATCTTGATTGGTGAAATGTAGCGAGATGTCATCTTTTGCAAGCCCATCTAATGAAATGCTGAGAGTCTTACCAGCTACACAATCCAGGGTATGGTTTGCATCTTTTAAAGTATTTAGGAGAGGTAGTATTAGAGTTTATACAAAGAAACCATTGCTGAAAAAGTGAAATAAAAATGTAGAGGAATGGCTAAAAGGAAAAGGTGTAAGAAGGGCATAGTAAGTCACTTACAGACAACTTCTAGCTCATAAATAGATGACTTTTGGTTCTTGTAGTTCCACCGTGTATAGTTTCCTTGATCGTTAAATGTTACAGGACTAATTATAAATTGCCTTTTATAACCCGATCCATTAATATATCTCCTTGTGTGCTGAGCACAGTTGGGCCAGCTATCAGATTGCACTTCATCCACTGAGTTAAAATCCAGCTTCTTAAACCAAATTGGCAGATTGATGCTAAGCTCCTCGCTGTGCGTCAGTTTCAATTTAGTGGTCTTAAGTTCACAGCCTAAGGAGAGGAGAAGCATGGAAATTATTAAATGTTTCAATTTTAAAATTAAAGACATGTAGCCTTAGTTTGTGCAGTACATAAAGACATGTATCCTTAGATATTACATTTACTTGCAATATAAGAACAGAAACAGTTGCTACATCGGCTAGTAAGATGGTGTAATTTTAGTGTTAGACAGCCTGTCTGTTCTGAGCAGATCCAGTCTATAAAGTGTTTTCCCTTTCACACACATCCACTGTCACTCGGGCCATTTTAAACCTGTTACACAGCATCCTAAATAGCTGAGGGCTAAAGGAGTAGTTGTTTACTTCTAGAAAATAATATACAAAATGGTGCCTGTGTGTTTGTTGGCATCTCCCGCGTTTGATGAGCTATGCCTCTCGGTTTGTTAATCTATTGGTCAGGAATGACTTTTCCCTTTTTGTCTATAAAGTCAGTCTCTGAACCTCTACTGTGGATTCTTGTGTACAGTTTTCATCCCCTTCCCTAATACTTGCCTCCCCTGACTTGCTGCACTATTGAGTATGGGAAATGCTACAGGAAGTAAATAAACAAGATGTCTCAGTGAATATCAGGACACATTTACTGCTTTTTCTACAAACCTGTAGGATTCCCTTTCATCCCATGGCAAAATCACATCCAATATTTTCTCAGTATATTACCCTGTCATATCTCTGTCACCAGAATTGCTGTTTATAACTTCTGGTGTAGGAAATTTTCTTTATGTTAGATTTTTTACTTTATCCTTGTCAGCAGGATTCAATATACACTATTAATAAAGCAATGGAACATGCTTTAAGATAAATAAGTGAATAATAAGGTGAAAGTTCACCCTTTAAAAAAAATTACTGCTATTCCACTACCTCAGGAAAAACAAAGTTTATTCCCAGTCCTATGGGAATGACAATATCGGGGAAGACAGCAGACCGGAGGCCAGGTTGTTAAAGGTTGTTATTATTATTATTATTATTATTATTATTATTATTATTGGATTCTTTTTCAGTAATGTATTATTGGATTCTTTTTCAGTAATGATACTCAATAACAGTGTTTTATTCCTCTTATACCACAACAGTTTCTCTACCATTGTATCGATTTACAGTTAGGTTTAATATTTTAGAATGTCCACCAAACAAATGTTACAAATCAAAAGTGCAATTTAGTACAACTAACTCACCAGTTTCCACAGCCTTGGTGCAGTTTAAACTTGTGAGCATTTCTTTATAGCCCAAGTTTCTTTTATAGTTTCTTTATAGCCCAAGATCGAGAACATCTGGATGAATATCACAAATTCTGCATATGACCTCATATGACCCTCATCTGATATGATTTTTAATTTGAGCTCAAAGACTCAAAAACTCAATAACCTTTCTTGGCATATTAGATGTGACCATTGGCTGCATATTGTGATTTGGGGGCCAAGTCAGCTCTTACCTTGTGGTAACCATAGCAACAACCTCAGAAAATGAGCTAAATGGCATTTTTACTGAACAATTGTTCACTACTTGTGCATATTCATTATTCTTAAAGAACTGTATTCCTTTGGGCCCATTCAGATTTTTTTATTCCCTCCTCTCAAGCTAGCTACGTTTTTCTTGCTTTCCAACCACACAGTAGTCCCAGGGCTGTCTGAAGTGATGTGAAACAGTAGTAATGCCGCTTTATTTCATCCTATTTTTTCCATATTTTTCACAAGTTAAAAATACTGTTAAACATTCAGTGAATTACACATGCAAGCTAAGTTCCTGATGGACCATATTCTCTTTATTCTGATATCTGCTTGTTCCAAAACCTATTTTACAGAAAAAGTATTTGGTTAATAACCACACTGAACAACACAACTTCATGTCTATTATGACATACCAATAGACCTCAGTTCTGAACAAATCTGTCACAAGTAGGTCGTTTTTTATTTAAACTTCTTAAAGTGATTACTTTTCGGTATATGTACAAAGTATATATTCAGTATACAATATATTTTAATTGGTATTCAGTTTAGATTGCAACTGATAGTTTTCTCACCAAATGTTATATTAAAGGACCAAGTATACTGTACATGTACTATAATTCTGCCTCAGTTTCCAAGACAATATTAAGGTGCCTACAAAATTCTTAACTGTTGTCATAGCATTATACTCTACACTTATATAACATTGTACTAATAATGCTGTAAGAACTTCAGGAACTCACCGAACATGGTCAGAGTGACGATCATGACACTATTATTCCCACGGTCACTGAGTGTATACTTCCCCACATCTGTACCATCAACAATAAGAACTTGGATATTTTTGGTATCTACATGAATCCGTCCCCAATAGCCAGGATATCTGTTGCCCACAGGAAAGCCACGCTCCACCAGAGTAAGGCTGAAATCTTTGCTGGAAAATTGTAGCTTAACGTCATCCTTTAAGAGGCCATCAAGGGAAATGCTGACATTTTTGCCAGGCATACATCCCTGGATACGCCTTTTAGCTTTGAAAGCAATTAAGATGTACTATTAAGATAACTAAGTAAGATGTACTATTAAGAATTTTAATTAAAAAGCAAGTTCTAATCAAGGAAGCAGTTTTAGAGAGATTTAAATGCCTGAGAAGAGCACAGAAAAAAAAAGTGAGAAATGTATACAAGAGGAAACACTTACAGAGAACAGTCACTAAATGGACTGATGCTTCTTTGTCCCAGAAGGTCCACTCAGTATAGTTTCCCTGATCATCAAATGTGACAGAATTAATTATGAAGCGTCTTACTTCCCCTGATTCTGTCACTTGTCCCTTTTTGGGCTGGATACGTCTGGACCAGATAACATACGACTGCTGTTTATTTACAAACTGTAATTTCTCAGTCACACTTGTCAGCGTGATACTTAGCTGCTGGCCATATGTCACTGCTAGATGATTGATATTAAGGTCGGATGACTCTAAGGAGAGAGAAATAATTAATAACAGACCTTTAAAATGTATTGCAGGCATAATAACGCTATCACACCTTAAAGGAAAATCCACCCTGAATGACTTGCATAATAATCTTCATGAATAATCTTTATACTTAATCTTCACTGCCATCAAAGATTAATTTTGTGATGTAATTCCAAGTTGACTTTTTCAAATGTCTTTCTTCAACATGTTGGTCTATTTTAGTTACCAGTTTAGTTCCTACATTACCCACAATGCCATTTGATAGTGCTAACCTGCTGCCAGGTGGATTTAGCCTTCACCTCTACCTAAAGTGACCAATGCAGCGGTGCTTTAGTATTTTAGTCTGTCCTTGACTCCCTTATGCTTTAGATCTTTAATATTTTTTCTTTTATTAAATGTCAGTGTAACTGTGCTAGCAATGTAAGAGATATTAAAGTGGAAGGCAACCTGTAACTTTTTTTGGGAATAGCAAAAATACAGCACCAAACAAGAAATTAGCAACAGTATCGGTACAAACATCACAAATATTTCATTATAAATATACTTAGTGTTTCATGGTCGGCTGTAACTGAAACTGAAAACTAGAACCATGTCTGAACATGCAGTTTCCTCAGCGCTCACTTAGTAGTGACAAAAACAAGCACTACATGTTGTTAGCTGTAAAACCCAGGTTAAGATGCAAACATGTTGTTTAAAAAACAACATGCAGAGTTGTGAAGAAAAAAAAACTGTACATGCAGAACACTGATCATTGATGCATATTTTTAAAGGCATTCTTGTGAATATGTTGGATTAAAAACAATTTAAAAAGATCTTACCAGCTATACAATTTCCAGACATAAATATACTAGTTAAGAGCAGAATCCAAAACTCCCACATGTTCTGTGGAAAACTTATGACACCATGAGAAAGAATGTAATAATAGGTGGGTTAGCGTTTCATGCCTGGACCTGAAAAACAAAACCAGCCAAAAGCGTTTTCTATGGCTTGCTCGCTGTTGTAGAATAATGATAATCACATTGTCATGTAAAATATCCTTATCACAGTCCACCCCAATTTTGATCAAATGGAAAAAGCTGTTACATTTCTGGAACACTGCATAATAGTGATTACATGCAGGAAAGAAATGACATGATCTGATGAGTTCCCCCACATGCAGTAAGCAAATTAAAAGAGTACTGGAATGATATTTTGAGTGAACACAAACCTTGTTGTTAGCTATAACCTTGTTGGTAGCTGTAGTTTTGTCTTTTTTTTTTAAAGCAACAGGAAATTATAACAAAGTAATAATGTGCTGCCATCCATATCACCACCCTCCAATACTACAGCTTTTGCACCACTACTCAAACAAGACATATAGTATCATTTGTACATGCATTCTATCAAATTTTATACTTACTTGGGATTTCGTCTTTCTGGCGTAGAAGCAGGAATTGTGTTACTTTTGTTACTGAGAAAGAATTGACCAACTCTTTTGCGTAAATTGCTGCCTCTTAACAATAAAGAAGTCCAAATAAAAAGGCACAGAATGAACGTTGTCATGCACAGACCTGTCTACTTTCACTGGAAAACTCATCAGACCGGCTAATTACGTCAGTTCAGGAAGTAACCTGTCAAATGCCAACGCGTAGGCTGGGATACACCCTAGATATCTGTCCATTACAGGACAAACACAATACACATGGTATGTGATTAATTGTGCAAACAACACCTAAAACAGTGCATAAACCAGGCTGGTAGAGCGTATTTCTGACATAGTTGTTGCAACTAATGGATTGCCATCGCCTGCTACATGCAATGCAATACTCTAAGTTCTTGCTAGAGTTTAATGTAATAATGCAATGTCAATGTTTCATTTAGAGATATGACCATTGAAACCACATAGCCATCATCACTACACCACAGGATTTGGACAATGAGACAGATAAGTCAGTGTGAGTATATAACTGGCACCCATCTTTTAATATTAAATTGATTTTGCCTTTCCACAAAGAAAAATGTGCTTCCATTTGCCAGTTTAATAAGAGGAAATGTTATAGTGCCCCCTTGTGCAAGTGTTCTGTATGAAGCCACTTAAAGAGCCCATGTGTGACGCTTATTTGAAATGGGTATCTGAAATGAAATGGGTGTCTCTGAATATTTACTTTTTTGCTAACAATCAATTTGAAATTTGGCCAAATCACCCAACTTTATCTTTTTGTAAATTAGTTGATTTACATTACAGCCTTCAGTGAGGGTAAGCCTGCATGGGCATTACACTGGGATATTACTTAATACATAATACCTTAGATTTTTTCAAATGCTACAAGGTTAACATTGCCGCTGCCAAGCATTCACCTCTTAGCGCCTTGTACCCAGATTATCCCCCATATAACCTCCAAGGTGTCTTGCTACTTGTAAACTGCGCTGGCTCCACATGAAGCAGATGAGGAGGATATTCTTCTGGTCTGCATTACTTGACACAGTATATGACATTTGGAACGTGGCTTTGGGGATTTGTTCCCATTCATCCAGGAGAGTTTTAGTGAGATTGGAAAAGAAAGCCTGACATTTGATCTGCATTTCAATTCATCCCCAAAAAGTGCTCATTGGGGTTGAGGTCAGTGCTCTGTGCAGAACACTCGAGGTCTTCCACTCCAACATCAGCAAGCAACGGCTTTACGATCTTGCTTTTTTGCAGAGGGGCATGTAGGAAAGTGTTTGAGACCCTTAGTTCCAATGAAGTGAAGTCTTAATGCTACAGAACGAAAGATATTACAAACAATTGTATGATTCTAACTTTGTGGCAACAATTTGGGAAAAGCCCATATATGAGTGTGATGGTGAAGTGTTTCTTTTAGCCATTTACAGATACTTTTGGGCAGTGTGATTTATAGAAGACAAGGGTCCTACCTGATTCAACTTGAGATTAGACTTGTGTTTGATGTGGTCAAGTTCATCTGGGTTTTTTCCATGTCATTGCATGAGCATTATATCTTGCCAATCCAGGAGTACAAACCTTAGTGTCATACTCTTGACCTTTTTGTTCCTATCAGACCTGATTCAGATAAACAGCTAACAAAAGATAAACACTGTATCTTCCCCTGCAACAAGTTATTGCACATGTCTTATAAAGTCAGCTTTTAATTGCTTTAAAGTCTACGTAACATTTATTCCTGATGCAAGCCCTTAATATCCAACAGTAAGTTTGATTTGTTGGTAAAATAACTAGTTGAATATTTCCTTTCGAAGTCTAAAACAATACCCAAAGTAATTGCTGAAGTGAGGATTATCTTTAAAGCATTAAAATCCAACCCTATGATGTATATTACAATTTGTTATGCAAGATGTATTTAATTTCTGATTTTCGAAGGCAGACTAAAACTCCAGACTTGCTTAAATAACATGGGATCAAATTATTGTAATAGTAATTATTATACTATCGAATAATTACTTTATAATTATTACTATTATAATGACTATTATTATAGTAAAATATTTCCACAGATGCAAAGCTTTTTTTTTTTTATACACATGATCATTTCAAAAGCTCAAGCTCTATTAATTTGATCCCATAATATCACAGCAAAATAACAGTTTTCTCAGTCTGTTCACATTATTTCTTTTCAGAAATCTTCACTAAGACACAGGTGACAAATTAAGATTAGTTTAGAGGAATTTCAACCATTCGTTCTAAAAATACTGCACGAGAATCTCGGGGATGCTGATGGACAGGCATGTGAACAACCCAAAAAAAAAAAATGCCTCCCACACCTAGTAGTGGAAGCATGTAATAGAGTCACTGAGATAACGGTTGTTTTGTGTTGTAGTGCTAAAGTTGAGTGAAATCCTGTTTAGACAAGGGCCAGCATAGCTGCAATTTTCATTCCACACCTAATTCCGCTTGCTGATCTTGCTCTTCAAATGTCTGGATGGTGTGGATTATCTTTGCCTGGAACAAAGACCTGCAGCAACATCAGTACTTTGTATACAAGAGTGAGGACCCCTGAGGACTTTTTAAACACATTTTAATGCATTTCAGAAAGAGAAATTTGTTTATAATTGATGTTAAGTTTAGATGAAAACAAAACAAAACACACACACACACACACACACACACAGTGTTTTGGGGAAAACAAATGTCAATTTTAAAGAAAGAACATGTACATAATGAATAAGTCTTAAATAAGTCTATTCAAACCACAGTGCACTCCAAGTTCTCCATTTGTCTAAATGTAACATGAAACTGGATAAATATTTGCCCAATAATAAAAAAACAGTCCAACATCCACCTCCACCCCCAAATCAGTGTTTTCTGCTAGAGCAACTCTACATTTTGTGTTTTCACTGCTGTGTCAGTGATGCGTCACTAAAAAAAAAAAAAAAAAGTGACATGCTCACATCCATTCAACAAACACAAATTCAAAACCCCTGTTCCTTAGAGCTAGCAGGCCCAGGTTACCTATAATCCCATCCATTATTCAAATTTAGTGGCTCTCATTCTTCTTTATTCTTCCTCTCGACCTCTCTCAGCCGTCTCTCCAGCACCTTGACTTTTTGCTCCAGATGGGCATTGGCGTCTCCCCTGAAATACGAAGGTCCGATGCCCAAAAGAACACAAGCCAACACCAGGCCAGCTAACCTGATCGCTGTGGTTTCAGCACTGGCTCCACCATCACTCAAAATCAGCCCAAATATGGCAGCGGCAAAGGTGACTTTTAGCAAAAACAAAGTTCTCCTAACAGCACCTGCAAGCAGACTCACTGCCAAGGACAGCAGCCAGTATCCAAGCACAGCCAGCAAGGCCCACTGAGCGACGAAGACCACACCTTCAGGGGTGAAGCGCTTTATAGGCAGTTTGGCTGGATAAGAAGAATCATATAATCTATTAGCCTAAAGCTTTTAAATGTTTAACTGAGAAAGACATTGTTGTGTCTATAAAGATTACAAAGAAATCTGTGGTGTTTATTTAAAATACTTTTAAAAAACAGCAAATGAATGCACCTTTACCTAAATATTAACATAATTTAAAATACACAATGAATATATAAAAAAAAACAGTTGTTATTTAACTATAAATTTTCTTTTTACCATTCATTCGAGGACATATCTGGACATCATTTCCTCTATTGTTGGCCATTTTATACTTGTGTGGAATTTATTAATAATATAGTAATAACAATAATCCTAGTATGAACTTACCATCAATTCCAGTGGCACCCAAAAAATCGGTGATGTACGCTGCTACTACATTCAGAGCGTGAGCTGTGGCCTGTGAGGTCACTTTTATGGCATCGCCCATGGTCTGTTTAAAGCAATGAAGACAATATTACTTATAGAACACTCAGAAATTGGGGAAACTAATTTTCATCACTGAGTCAAACAGCTTACATGCAGATTTTGTGGCCTGCAAATTCATTTGGAAAAAGATATTCTGAAATAATACTATAATGTAATGCAATTAAAAATATTGGCCAGATCATTTACCGAACTTGAAAAATTCAATTCCATTGTACTTTATTTAAAAAAAAAAAAGAAAGAAAGAAAAGAAGGGGAAAAAAAAACAACTTATAGACAAAGGTGACCCTAAGTGCCAAAACATTCATGCATGTGTATTACTTCATAGCTTAATGTGTCTGAAATGTCCTGCCATGAAACTACATACATACCACTTTATTAGGTACATCCATAATACACCAACATTCAAGCTCTCTATTAACAAGTAAACCTACCATATACACTCTCTGTCCACTTTATTGGGAATGCTTATACGGTCATTCAATTTTTCGATCAATCATGTGTCAGCAGTCCAATGCATAAAATAAAATCATGCAAATAGAGCACTTCAGTCAATGCTCACATCAGAAAAATGTGTTAGACAACCAGCCAGTTTGAATGATTTTAAAAAATTCACTAAGTATATACATA
>JAQQZU010017228.1:0-15739 GCA_030068025.1 Parauchenoglanis punctatus | reverse complement strand
GCAAACTCCACACAGAAAGGCACCCTGGGTGACCCGGGGATCGAACCCAGAACCTTCTTGCTGTGAGGCGACAGTGCAAACCACCACACCACCATGACCCACAATAAATTTAAAAATAAAAACCATACGCAAGACTTACAGCATCCATAAAAGTTCTACAAGGCACCTTTACACTGCAAGACCATCATACTTTTATAAGGGACATCAATATGAATTTTTTTTTTTATTTTTACCTCATGCGTTTTGAAGAACCCCGATTTCTCAAGTACCAGCCGTAGCTCCTTTAACCTCTGCTGGTAATTTCTCTGAAATGGGAGAGGCATCACATCAAACACTAACTGAGAGGTAATCCAGAGCAAATACAGAAAATTGCACACATACCAGCAGTGAGACGTTGTGATCAACAAAGTCGGCCAGTGCCTGCATCACCTCCTCCTTATGCTTCGTCCTTTTAAAATTGGTGTTGCAAGTGCCATCTGATTTCTGCACACAGACATAAGGAAACGGACACCGCTCATAGTGAAGTTTAGTTACATACCAGTGCCGAGGCAATATTTATCAACATCAACTGCACGAGTCACCTTGATGCCCTCGATCCGGAAGCCTAGTGTGGCGGTGGAGCTGAGCGTCTCTCTCCACTGCATATATCTGGTTTTAAGTACGGCTTGCTGGACATTTTCCTCAGGAGTCGGAGCCTCAGGGTCCACCGCTACCATTTTCTCATACATGTCTTTACGAGGCTGAGGACTCTTCTGTGCCTTAATCAGTTCCTCCTCCAAGTAGGTCCTGAACAGATATGAACCACTCAACAATTACAACTTTTAATTTACTAGAAGATTGACATTGTACCTTTTATCAGTCTAATTGTTACAGAACAGCAACAAAGCAAGGTGCCTCCTGTGGTCACTTATATTACAGCAGATATAAACAGTCATTGCCTTCTGAGCACAGCAAATCTGTGGTTGTCTTTACAGTGTTCTGTTGGTATACACCACACAGCCAAAAGGCTGTAGGCAATGTGTTTGCAAACTGTTGCCACAAAACAGGAAGCACACAAGTGTATAGTGTCTTTGTAATGTTTTCCCTCCACTGGAATTAAGGCATTGAGCCCAAACGTGTTCCAACATAATGCCCCTTTGTACAAAGCAAAGTCCATGAAGGCGTAGCTTTATTTGAAGCTTGATGTGGAAAAACTCATATGGCCTGCACAGAGCCCTGACCTCAACCCCACTAAACATGATAAATATGATGGAATGCTGACTGCACCCCAGGCCTTCTTGCCCGACATCAGGGTCTGAACTCACTTGTGCGCTCATGTCTGAAGGAGTACGAAGTCTCAAAGCCACACTGCAAAATATAGCAGAAAGTCTTCCCAGAAAAGTGACAATTAGAACAGCAAAGGAGGACAGAATCTGGAATGAGATGTTCAAGCACATATGGGTGTGATGTGAGCAGGGGATGCAAATGCTCCAGGCGCGACTGCCTTTGCCGACCCTCGAGTAGCCTGGATGTTAAACCTTAATTAGACCACTGAAACAAGCTACCAGAATACAGGTTTGTGAACGTCTGAAAACTTGTATATAAAAAAAACAAAAAAAAAAAAAAAAAAAAAAAAGTTATAGAAGCTGAATTTGTCAACACTTTAAAAAAAAAACAAAAAAAAAACATTTTAATATGGATACTTGAATCTCTAAACAGCAAACTAGTAGCAATTTAAAACTGAAAGAATTCAAAATAAATAAATAAGCCAGACGTGCGGTTTTCAACCTCAGACTGCATACGTCACTTTTATAGTTTAATGGTCTTTAATTTTAATCATTAACAATTCTTAGGCTTTTGATGTCACTTTTTGACTCAATAGTTATTAGTCTTTGAGGACATTGGTGTGGATTTTCAGTCGATGTTCTCTATAGTTCAAAGCAAACAGGAGCTCACCGGCTTCCCATTTTGCAGTCCATGATGCAGGGCGAGTCAAAGAAAGAGAGCAAGTCATCCATGAGGTTGTAGTCCTGCTCGTCTTGCTGGGTCACGCCGTGGTACGCTGGCACAAAGGGCCGCAGCACATCAGCCATGAGCCGCTGCAGACACTGCTGCTCGTTCGCACAGTACTTCTTCAGCAGCTTCCCATCACTGCCTGTCTGAAAATTATCTGGGAAACAAAACAAAAGCATGAACACAATTCACTGCGAGAAGGAAGCCATAGTGCTTAACAGAACAAACAAACCAATAAACAGGAATAAGTAGAAAGAAAATAAGCGAGAGAAAAATATCGTAGCTGAACCCAAACCTGCATGGCCAACCACTTGGACCCAGGGGGAGCGCGTCTTTAAAGGCACCACAGGAGACCAATTCACCATGTTTTTATTCTTCTCCTACAAGGAAGAATTTCCAAAAAAATATTAGATTTGGTTCTTCAAAATAGCATTCTACTTCTTAACCAACTTATCGGCATTTATGGAACACAAACCAGATTCAATAGAATACCATTTAAAATAATCCAATAGGGTGGGTACTCTATATCTATTACGCTTAAAAACCTTGGAGCAAAAATAACAGTCTAAAGTAATATAATTAACACACAATATAATATCTTAGTAATAAAATTGTAATTGGGGGGGGGGGGGGCGCCCTCCAGTCAGAATATAATCCGATTTAAATCAAGATTTTCTTCCATTTTAGGCTTCAAGAGTGCCCCAACTTTAAGTCTGTAGTTCAGAGCTGTATAGCAATAAAATTCCCAGTCCAACAGGTCAGATAAGCAAAATAAACATCCAACTGTAGGATGTTAAACAGTCAAATAACAGTAGCATTGCCTTTTTCAGTAATGTTGCTGGACTAACATCTGATCCTGTACCTCTGAAGCTGTTTAAGAATCAGGATGTCCACATGTTAATGAATGAGGGAAGATTAAAGCCCAGTCCAGGCCCCAAATTATCAGCTAGAATGTAATCTAGAGCAGCGTTTCCCAGTGTGGATCGCAGCCCCCTGGTGGGCTGTGATGGTACTGCAGGTGCAATAGGTCATTTACAGTAAAGTTTAAAATGGTCATAACATTTATGATCAAATATTTATATTTTTTACATATAAAAGTAATCATGGCTTATAAAACAAAGCTGAAGTTTTCAAATAAATGTTACATGTTACTCATCATCTATCGGACTCATCTTTGATCGAGAACGCATCTTGTAGGGTCACTAGCAGGGAACTGTTGGAACGCAGTATAGGATTTGCAGATTTCAAATTGGGCCATGGCATTCTTAAGTTTGGGAATGGTTGATTAAACAAATCTCTTGGATACAAAATTTTTTGAAACTCAGCAAGTTAACCTTTATGGGTTGCACAATTATTTATCATTTTTAAAACTTGTAATTGCAGCTTTGTACCAAAACAAGGTAAACCAACAGGATATTTTACTGGTTTTGTTAGGACATTACACAGCACGTCGTGTTGGAGAAGACAGAACACAAACTACAAAAATAATAAAACTTGATTTAGGAGCATCCTGCTCTAAAGTCTTTAACATACGTTTCATAACCATAGCTCTAATCCTTACCTCTGCCTTCAGCTCAAACAACCATCTCCTTCTGCACCAGTGATCATCAAGCCAATCATTGACAGTGCTGAACTTGCTAAACTTATCAAGTAATGCACGGAGCCGAGAGATAGCTCTCTGATCTTACACAATACATGATAAAACATTTACAGGAAGGACTTGTTTTGCTACTTCCATAGGCCAGAAAGTCACTCAAGAAATACAGTGCCCTGCTTCCCTAGTCTATAAAGAATTCATTTCAGACTTTGTCCAAAAGTTAAATACATAATCTTCCCAGAATGAACTCAATTAGCCATGGGCCATTTGAAAATGGAAGCTAAAAACTGAGTTTAATATTAAAAGCGCAAATTACATTTTAAACTATTCAAATCTCAGTCTCTTAACATACAACCCCACCTTCAGACCACACCTCCTACCCGAGACCGATACTGGTGTGAGCATGTGATGGTGCAGGTTTTGTGATGAGGCTACAACTGTTTCAGTTCTGTCACACAGTCAGAAGTCACATCAGCAAATCTATTTGATACACTAAATAATGTGATAGTTTCCATTATGCTAAACTGGTAGCTATTAGTTTATTACTTTCTAGATATATTAAACTTCAAACAACAAACCAAGTTGGTTGACTACACTGGAGATAAAAGGGGAAATTTAGCACATTTTTTGGCTGAACAATTGCTTCATGGACAAAACACGAGTTAGAAGCATGCGCTGGAACTGGGACCCCAAGGGCCACAACAAACAAAAACAAAAACAAAAAAAAACAAAAAAAAAAAAAAAGATGGTCACGGCCATGTGGCCATGGCTGCCGATTGGATACAAAAACCGGGTGTATTAACACAGGACTGCACAAAAATGTACTGCAGTCATAGGTGCCACTGTTAATAAGAAAAACCTAGCATGTAGAAAGAAAAAACTGAATTTTACTACTAAAACCCAAGAGTATTTTACACCATGCAACAGTAAGAAAATGATAAAGTGCAGCAAGAGCACTACTTAAATCATAAGCAGCAAATAGCTGTGACTTCACTTTTACACTGGGTGAACATTTTTTGTTGCTGCTCTTGCAGCAGCTAGACAAAAAAAAAAGAAAAAAAAAAAAAAAAGAAACACCCCACACCTCTCCTGTTACCATAGCAAGCAACCAAAAATTGTAAGTGGTGTGTCTAAAACATCAATTTGGTACCTCTACATCTTATGGACACATTGGTTTAAAATACTACAGCAGTTATATTTTGGGTAAAAGAACCAACTAAATGCGTTAGAACACAGGTGTTAAACTGTGGGAGGGGGATTAAACAGTCCTGTGCATTTCTCCCAGATCCCAGAATTCATGGCATGCATTTTTTCACATCACTTCCAGTCCCACAAGCATGATGTTCTCCAGAAGGCAAAAAAGATGGCAGAAGAGGCCCACCATCTCGATTGAGCAGCACACCATTGAGTGTGACCTCATAAGCACACTTATGGCCCTCATGTCACTGCATGTTTACACAGAACATTGTTTACATGCAGAATTCTTGTCAATGCTTAAAATGCTGACTGATGAAATGCGACTCAACTCTCCAAACTGAAACATTCAGCAACTACAGCTGGTGTTTCTTAAATCAGGTTCTTCTGGTTGTCTACTGCATCATCATTAACATGATGCACATTACTGGCATTTATACAGTATGTGTAGCTTTAGAGGAGAAAAAAAAAAAGAAAAAGGTTTTTATATTAAATCTTTCAAATATTACCATAAACCAGTACTCATTCACATGGAGTCAAAACTAAATCTTGAGTTTAAGCTCAGCCTTAACCTGGGTGTATTCATAATCAAAGTTTCAGTATTTTGTTACCTCAAAGAGCAGAGCAGTTACACCGTTACAAATAAAAGAAATGCCTCCATACAAGATTTAACAGCCATTTTATTTAACCACTGTAGCATATATATATATATATATATATATATAAAAAAATAAGAGACAATTACGGTTTATTATTGAAGAACTGGTTTTTCAAAAAGGTTCTTAGAAGAAGCAAATATTAAAGTAAGGTAATTAAAAATGGTTATTCAAATATAAACCAATTTGTATGATAAGACAATCTACTTGTTTTACATCTTTATTCACACTATGTGAGGTCACGTGAATAGGTCAGCAGTTCACCAGAGAGCTAACATTCACACCTGTGGGCAATTTAGAGGAGCCTAATCTTATGTCTTTGGGAGGAAACCGACACAGAAAAGCCCCAGACGTTCAGCGGGCTCCAACACAGAGCCTTCTTGCTCTCTGCCCCAATACCACAATAATAACGCAAAACGGCTACAGTGAAATCTGGCTCACATTTTTTATGCAAAAATCACAGAAGTAAGAAAAATACGAAGAACAAGGACAAAAAAAAATGCTATGAAGACGCAGAACCGTAAACAAGAACAAACAAAAACGAACACGAGAAGGAAACAGAACTGATGCAGCGTCTGAGTGGAAATTAAAGGGAAATCAGTGCAGAAGGTAGAAATGAATAAACTCACCGCATCGCTCCGTGTCGCCTTGTCTTTCCCCTCATTATTCTCACTAAATTCCCCCTCAAACTCCTCAAAACTGGAGGTGGGAGAGAGGCCCATGGAGGAGCAGTCGGAGAGCTTCCTCAGCCCGAGAGAGGAGGCGGGGGAGCCGCCAAAGCCGCTGTCCGAGCACAGCGACTCCTCATCGGGCTGAGAGCCGCAGGAAAGTCCGCTAGTGTTCCTGTGCTCGACCTTCTGCTCGGTTTGGGCCACGCAGGGCTCATAAATAACCAGCTCAGGAGGAGCAGCACGCAGGGCTGCAGCACGGCTCTGTTGCTCGGTGTGCTGCGCCGGGTGAGTCGGCCAGTGTAAACTATGGATCATATCTCCAACATCCGGGCATGGCGCAGCACTGCCGGGCGTTTTAGTCATCCCGATCACTCATGCACCTTCACACCGCAGGTCTCACTAGCTTAACTGATCCTGTACCACTGATATAGGCTCTTCTGGAGCGGTGCGTTTGATGTGCTCGGCTAATCAGACTTAATCTCTTTCTCCGGGTGGTTACTCAAGTCATTAATGCGCTAATCCGTTCAGGAAGCCGTCAGCGGTTTCCCTTCATCTCAGCCACACATTTCTTTCGACGCTACACAGGTCTTTAACAGCAGTAAACACGCCTGTCGCGTGCTCCTCAACAGCAACTGCGTGTTAGTAGCAGGTTCCTCATCCACGCCTGCTCTAATTGGTCAATTGCGCTGGCCCCGCCCACTTGACGCTTTTCTTAAAGTGATAGCGCTACCTTCTGTGTGCGTCAAATATTTAAGAAACAAGGCAACTAATTATAGTATCGTGAATAACACACTTGTATATAATGTTAAAATAATTATTAACTTATTTTTTTTCTTTCAAGTCTTAAACAGCATTTTACATGTAAAAGTCAAGTGTTTCTCTGTGTTCAGCTATACAAAAGTGCCACTGATGAGTTCAGTCAGGTAGGTGGAGCAGGGGGACCCATGGGAAGGATTGTGACTGTGGTAGCGCAGTGGTTAACACATTGCGTGAGTTCAAATCCCAGCACTGCCAAGCTGCCACTGCTCACTTGTATAAAATAAGATGAATGTAAGTCACTCTGTTTCAGGGCGTCTGCCAAATGACGTAAATGATTGCGAGTCTGTCAAAGAGCACCGGGGAGACTGGAATTCATCCTGTATGGCAGGGGTATCAAACTTGCCCTGAAAGGGCCAGTGTTTTCATTTCAATCAAGCAGGAGCCACACCTGATTCCACTTCTTTAATCAGCTGATCTTGGTTCTCAAGTACACAGGTGTGGCTTCTGCTTGGTTGGAATGAAAACCTGCATCCACAGCAGCACTTTGCAGATGAGATTTGACACCCCAGCTGTGTAGGATTCCAGTTCATTACAGAGCACCATGCACACTTGCATACAAACACTCATTCATCCCCAGGGGCAAATTGTAGGTGGAAAGTTGGAGGAGACCAGAGAACCCAGAAGGAACTCACACAAACACAGGGAGAACATGTACAGAAACTCCACACAGACAGTAACCCAATGGCAAAACTGCTAACAGCCAGACAAGTGCTATTGCTTTGTAAACTGAATAAATCCTTATAAAGTGGCTAGTGTGTGTGTATAGAAGCATGGATGGATGCATAGATGAAGTCTGCCTGACCTAAGCTACTCTGCAGTAATTTTGTAACAGATAATTCCACTATAGTTTTGATCTTGCAATGAAATTGCAAATGAGCTCTAATAAATTAAAATTGTATAATTTACCCATGAGAGACACTCAGACAAGCATTTTCACCCTCTATGCTACACTATTCCTACAAAGCCACATTCTCTTACTGAACGTCATCAGGAAATCATAAGGCTAGAGACAAACTAGTTTATCCCTCATTACCATTTCAGTTGTTTCACCATACAGCTGTGTGATTGCTTCAGTATCTGTTACATCAAGCCAACACATTGAAATAAATACCATGCGTTGCCTTTAAAATTCACAACTTGTTTTGGCAATGCCATTTGCTGAAAAACTGTCCAAGGGATGGCACATTTATGAGTGTCCTATTCAAAACCATTTCTAAACACTCATTTACTTGTGTGTGAAAAGATTTTAATATTTAAAAGCAGGGATGTCCTTTTTCTAGCATGTTATTTAAACCTGGAGATTTGTCCTGACTGATGATTTGTGTGTTGGAGGGAGTAGGGGATGGCAGCTGTTGTGCCAGATGGCTACTACACCGCTCATTAAGAGATGTAGGCCAGTTTTGACTGGCTACAGCAAACCACAACGCTTGACCTGAATCCTTCATCCAGTTACAGCACACAGAGTGTCTAGAGAAGACCAAATCATGATGAACTTACCAATGCTGCATTATCAAAACTTACACAGAGCTGTTATATTCTGGCTTCTGATCAGCTATAAATCACAGGTTTATATTAATGTCCTCATTCTAATACTTTTATTCATTACACCATTGAGCCTCCAAATACCAAATTTAAGGAACAAGAAATTCAAAACATTTTGTTGGAATGATAAATAAATTATTGCATATTACATGATGTGGTCTGTATTTCACTAGCAACTAAGTGGAGCATACAGGTTTATATAGTGTTTCACCATCATGGCAATTCAGTAATTTGCAGTTCAGAATCAAATAACCATTACATTATTTCCCCCATTAAAGGAACAATTCTGCAAAAATGAAACCTATTTCTTGGTTTCATCAAACCAGCAATCAATCTATCAAATTTACCCATCTAAGACTTTAATCTAAGCTTCAAGGATAATATAGTTAACAAATAGCGGAAATACATAGTTACTAGTTTAGCTTTTTGTATTGAAACTTGTGCATGTCTAAATCACACGTTCTTGGAACTGGTCAGTGTGGTTCAGTGCTTTCTGACACGGGAGGACACACTGATATTTATAAACACAGACAAAAGGATGTTACAGAGATGAAAACAGTAACAGTTCAGTCTTGAAACAGAATCACTTTCTCGCTCTCTCTCTCCGCGCTCTACACAACAGTGTCAGACTCAGGTAGGAGGCATAGCCTGTGTGCTAGAAGTGATTTGGGTGATAATGTAGTTCAGGTTGGGTTAGGGTTGTTTATTAATCCATCAAGGTATTTTGGGTGAATTTAGGAAATCTTATGTATAAATGGTGCAACATACCCAAACAAATGTCTTGTGAGGAGAGTGACTGAAATGCTAAAAAGGAGGCTCGAAGCCTCCATTACATCTTAGCAATATTTGCCTTGTAGTTCCAAACTTAATACACCAAACATGCTTTTGCTGATCATTCATATGTGGGGTAAAGACAGAACATAGTGTCAACTTTCTGACAACTTTGCATGTGTGCTCCAATGTTTGATGGGAAACATGGAAAGTGAGTGGCAAACATATGCAAATGAGTGGATCTCAATTAATCGAACAGAAATCCCATCATGTGTCGCTGCCAAAAGGGGATGTTTGAGAAAATTGGTTAAAGATATAGGCAAAGAAAGACAAATTAAAATTGTATAAAAATGTCATAAAATGTGTACAAATTGGTTAAAAGAGTCACACTACATACAAATATCCTAATTCACACACACAGCATATACAACCAGTCACATGGACCCTATGAGTCCTACAAGTCAAGCAACAATCAACTGGAATTAAAAAAATCTCATGTTTTTAGATTTTAAAAAGAATTAATCCATAATAATTGCACATATCGTCTTGTAGGACTGGTAACGGTCGGCATCTTCACTTAAACAGTTAAATAAAAGAAATGATTGTCCACCCTGATGAATGTCACCACCAGATTGTGCATTAAAACCCTAATGGGTAAACTCCACCAAGTATCGCTAGCGTCCCGTGTCCAGGTCTCTCATGTACTCCTGGAGGGCCTGGAGCCGAGCGTCGATCTCAGACAGGTCCGCTCCTGTATCCACAGAACTCTCTGACATGGAAGCAAAAGTAAAAAAAAAATTAATTACTGACCACCACCTTGCTGGTTCGATTATTAATACTCACTCCATCCACCCATTATCTATACCACTTATCCATTAAGGGTTGTGGGCAAGCTACAGCCAATCCCAGCTGACTTTGGGTGAGAGGTGGGCTGTATCCTGGGCAGGTCGCCCATCTATCACAGGACTAACACTGCGACCGACAACCATTCACATTCACACTCACAACTATGGGCAATTTAGAGTAGGCAGTAGACCTAATCAGAGAATCTGGAGGAAACCCACGAGCAAGGGGATAGCATGCAAACTCCGCACAGAAAGGCTCCAGTTAGTCAACGGGTTTGAAACCCAGAACATTCTTGCAGTGAGGTAACCATCATGCTGCCCAATATATTGAGACATCATATAAAATTAGTGATGCTATTAGAAATGTGAATCTGTAATGAATGTGAAAGGAACAGGGTTTACAGCATTGATTTCTTGTCCACTTTCTTCCACCTGGCTTATACGCACAGCAAATTTGAAAAGCTGCAGCAAAATAAAAAACAGTTTATAAGCCTCTAATCTACAGTGCATCCGGAAAGTATTGCTTGCAAAAATAGTAATAGTCTTAAAAAAAAAAGAATTAAAAAAAAAAAATAAAAATAAAAAAATTAATTTAATCCATTTTGGAATAAGGCTGTAACATAGCAAAATGTGGAAAAAGTGATGCGCTGTGAATACTTTCCAGATGCACTGTAAATGAAACCCAGGAATCCACTGTTAGAAAACATAATTCCTCTACACACTCAGGGTGTCATGATCACTCACGATTGGTAGAAATACCGGGCCTTGGTGTGACAACAGAGAAGGTGAAGAAGAAGAACCTCAGAAGAAGACTGCTCAAGTATCTTCAGTTCATTGTATTTTTGTCATAAATAAGTTGAAATAAAAACTGTTTTAGTTCAACTTTAGAATAAGCTAAAGGGTTTTTTTTATATAAGGAAACATGTCCAGATATTATACCCTACTGAATTTTACACTGTGAACTGAAAATGTGTAGATCTCAATCCATTTGCATTTTAGCTTCATTTTCAAAATAACCTCAGACAGTTAATTGTATATCATTTAAGCCTGGAATTTAGTTGATCATTTTAGATCACCTTTACAAACCTTGGTTAGAATCTCATGCCTCATTCACGCATGACAATATTTGAATTGAAGAAAACATTCAATTTCAATTACATTTAGATTCACGTTTCCATATCCACATGTTCTTTGCCAAACAGATAGTCATACCTCTCACTCTTCGTGTTGGAGTGCTACACATTGGCTTTTTGTTCAAGTGTCTTCCTCTTATCTATGGAAAAGAAACATTTCATGGTTTCAGTGGCAGCACAAACTGAACTGCTGTTTACCTCAAAATCACTTCAAACTTATTCAAATGAGTATAAACAGAAACTCACCACAGCTAGACCATTATACGCCGGTTTTCTTCCTCTGTTTAAAAGAAAGATTATTCAAACCCCCAAACACTACAGACTTTATTCATCAGTGGGATCTAAATGCATGTTGACTTTACTGACCTGCTATTCAGAGGTTTAGCAAGATCCTCAAACTCAGCCAGCGAGCTTTCCGAAGAGTGACGACTCCTCCTGCTCTCCACAGATGTGCTCCTGCCCCGGCCGGCACTTCCCCGCCTGCTCAGCTGAGGAACGTGCTCTCTGGAACGGGAACGACCCCGTTCATTCAGCACTGGCGATGCTAGCATGTCCCTTCTGACCTTCCTTTGGCTAACACAGACAAAAATCCAATTTTACAGAGAAAAAAGGCAAAGAAATACAAGTACAGTAAGAAAATGCCTGATCTAATATGATAGTCAGGAAACATAAACCAGTGATAAAGACTTAAAACCATATCAGTAAACACAAGGTTGACTGACAGAAGGAAAACAGGCTCACTTCTTGAGTTCGGTCTCTTTTTGGCGTCGTTGTCGCTCTTGAACATAAGCTGTTGGGTCAAATCGTGGCCCTCGAGACCCTGGAGCGCAAAAAAAATAAAAAAAATCAAATCAAATTTTGGTGATGATTTTTCTCCGTTTCATCACTAATCTTAAATATTTATATGCGATCTTTCAAAGGCTTGTACAAATCAAATTGCAGACAAGCAGGTTCAAGAACCAGAACTGGCGGTCAGTAGAATGTTTTTTATTATAAGGAATAATTGTCATGCATGGATGACTAATCTATTCAGAATCAGGAACACACAGGTACAGTGTGAATGAAAATTTGCGAACCCTTTAGAATTTTCTATATTTCTGCATACACATAACCTAAAACATCATCAGATTTACATATGAAAGGAACCCAATTAAACAAATGAGGCACAAATATTATACTTGGTCATTTATTTACTGAGGAAAATGATCCAATATTGCATAGCTGTGAGCAAAAATATGTGAACCTTTGCTTTTGTATCTGGTGTGACCCCCCTTGTACAGCAATAACTGCAACTAAAAGTTTCAGTCCTACACATGGGCTTGGAGGACTTTTAGCCCATTCCTCTTTACAGAACAGCTTCAACTCTCGGTGGGTTTCCTCACATGAACTGCTCACACAACATTTCTAGTGGATTAAGGACTTATTCTTCTTTAAACATTCTTTGCTAGAATGAATTGTGTACTTAGGGTCGTTGTCTTGCTGCATGACCCACTTTCTCTTGAGATTCAGTTCACAGACAGATGTCTTGGCATTTTGCTTTAGAATTCGCTGGTATAATTCAGAATTCATTATTCCATCAATGATGGCAAGTAGTCCTGGCCCAGATGCAGTAAAACAGGCCCAAACCATGACACTACCACCTCCATGTTTCACAGATGGGATACGGTTCTTATCCTGGAATGCAGCGTTTGCCTTTCCCCAAACATGACGCTTCTCAGTTAAAACACAGTTTTCTTTGGTGTCATCCATACACAACATTTTTTCAACAGCCTTCTGACATGTTCACATCATTTTTAGCAAACTGCAGATGGGCAGCAATGTTTGTTTGGAGAGCAGTGCCTTTCTTCTTACAAGCCTACCATGCACACCACTGTTATTCAGTGTTCTGCTCATGGTGGACTCATGAACATTAACATTGGTTATTGTGAAAGAGACCTTTAGTTGCTTAGAAGTTACCCTGGGCTCCTTTGAGGCATTGCACACTATTACACATCTTGCTCTTGGAATGATATCTGTTGGCCGACCACTCCTGCAGAGGGTAACAACGGTCTCGAATTTCCTCGATCTATCTGACTGTGGATTGGTGGAGTCCCAACACTTTAGAGATTATTTTGTAACCTTTTCAAGTCAGATGAGCATCAATAACTCTTTTCACGAAGTCCTCATAAATCTCCATTGTTCATGCCATAATACACTTCCACAAACGTGTTGTGAAGATCAGACATCGACACATCCCCGTTCTTTAAAACATGCACCCACTCACACCTGAATGTCATCCAATTGATTGTAAACATCTTCAAATTAACTGCTAATCCTTGAGGTTCACATACTCTTGCCACTCACAAATATGTAATATTGGATCATTTTCCCTCAATAAATAAATGACCAACCGTTCATTTAACTGGGCTGTCATTATCTACTTTTACAGCTTGTGTGGAAACATAAGGTTTTAGGTCACAGTTGTGCAGAAATCTACAAAATTCTAAAGGGTTCACAAACTTGGTGCCAACCTAAGTTGTCATCAAAAAAATAATCCAATAAAGGGTCTAAAACTTAAGATGGCACTCAGTGTTTCAACACAATGTGATGGAGAAGTACAGAGCTGAATAGACAGAGCAAAACAGATGTCAGTTCAGAATGTAAGAAGAAGTGTGTAATGATATACCACATACATATAAATACATGCCTGTTGGAGAAGGTGAAGGTCCTGAGAAGTGGTTGCGTGCTCCTGAAGAACCAGACCTCCTCCCTCTCTCTTCTGACCTCCTGCTCCTATCCTCTGCTCTCTCTCTGGACCCTGAGCGAGCCCTCAACCCTGCTCGGGGTAATCCATGCTCCCTTGAGCCCGACCGTGGAAAATCTGCCTCACCCCTGGACCCACTTCGGCCTGACAGAACCGGTGTAATACGCCTGCAAATGTGAGGTAGGAAAGGCTCAAACACTGGCCTGTAGGATCAGGCAGAGGTGCAGTTAAAGAGATCAGACAGTTACACAGCACTTACCCCCGGCGCAGCACGGCTAACTCAGTGGTCAGACTCTTCACACGGATTTGTAGCGCTCGCTCGGAGGCCCTCAGTTCCTCCAACTGGGAAGGCAATGGAAAGATCACCACCACTAAGGATAGCTAAAGTGCCATTAGTGCTATCTGGTATTTTAGAATTTGATAAAATGTGGGATGAATTCTAATGATGATCTAGCTGTGCAATACAAACTGATATGTACCAATTAGATATCCTGGCAGCCTAATAATGTAACACTACACAGATTACCCCAATCATCCTAGAGTCTACATTAGCTCCAAGCACCTTTTATTGCTTTATGCTGGTTCCTGGATTATACCAGAAAGACCAAAGATCATGTTTAAGGGTGCTTTAACATACGGGTCATTCTGTGTCAACTGAGACAGGGCTGCTGCTGCATGTCTCCGATTTGGTTTATTCTTTTTCTTATTTGTAACTTGTGACCTAAAACCAGTCTATAAAGTCTGTCAAGTACATTGGCTGAATTCTAACATCAGATTGTTTTATCCAGACATTTGCATTTCATTTTTAATTCAAATAAATATCGGTTGATGACATTTAACACATTTAACCATTTTAATTGAATTTATGCCACACTTCATAAAGTAGTACGTGTGGTTTAAATGGGTACAGTTAATTCTAAAAC
This sequence comes from Parauchenoglanis punctatus, assembly GCA_030068025.1. Taxonomy (NCBI): domain Eukaryota; kingdom Metazoa; phylum Chordata; class Actinopteri; order Siluriformes; family Auchenoglanididae; genus Parauchenoglanis; species Parauchenoglanis punctatus. The sequence goes on along the minus strand of JAQQZU010017228.1, from coordinate 853 downwards.
ATGGGCTATTATCTTGTGAAGTTTGAATATGAAGATAACATTACAACTCAGAATATAACTTGACCGTACTTAACACATTTCATATGGTTTTTCATGATTCAGCTAGTGAGTCAACATCACATCTGAGCATGTCAAAATAGTGCACATTTTTTTCAGCTTTGGCCTATATTGTAACTTTGTCAATATATTAAATGCTATTGGTTGTTCAGACCTCAGATTTTGACTCACCCTAATAAAACCCATAAGAAAAAGTATCTGGTCTTCTGTGTTGACGTGTGAGCATTTTGCCAAATTTCAAGTGGCTGGAAATAATATTTCTTGAGATATTAAATCCTAAATATGGTTTCCTAGATAAGACATTTTTAATTAGAAAACACATTTCTCATGGGAGTGTAAAAATTACGTTAGAATTCATTCATTCAAAATCCTTTACAGGCTTCGGTTTTAGGTCACAAGCAACAAATGAAAGAAAAGGGAATGAACAAAATGTGAGACATGCAGCAACAATCTGAATTGATACAAGGTGACTCATATGCATGCTTTAGGGCGGAATTTCAGGCAGGTAAGAACACGGCAATCATCCTTGGGTTTGGAGCAAAAACCAGGTCTGAAAGCATCCGAGCCATCTGTCAGTCTGGTCCCATGTGAATGCTAGTGTGTGTTTTATAGCAGTAAGTACACGAATTCGACCTGACCACAGGAAGTGAGTTTTGATGTGATAACACTGCACAACAAAGTTGTTGCTTCTTGAACACTGTTGGGTGTTTCTTATTGATTTTTTGGTGCTGATCACGAATATCACATCAAAATTTACCCATCACATACCGTTTCAGAGAAATCTTCAGTTTTGTCA
>JAQQZU010017132.1:0-15744 GCA_030068025.1 Parauchenoglanis punctatus | reverse complement strand
TATATAAAATGTTTTTATTAACAATGAAAAGATTAGCCATCACCTCCACTAAACCTCCTTTCCTTTATACACGTGCACGCACATCCACACACCCACACACACTTAGGTGTGTGTGTGTCTGTGTCCTCATTTTGGATGACGCTTCAATTGCAGCACTGGTTCCTGAGATAGGTCCGAGACTACAGTTGAAGTCACACCTGATTCCTGTTTTAAATGTAAAAAGTTTGCTGGGCCCAATATTACTCATCTTTCGGTCCACTGACTATATTTCACTCAGTCCAGGGGTGAGAGAGTAGTGGCCATGACAGAATGGTTAAAAAATAACATCTGGCCACTAAGCAAAGTGGAACATTCAATGCAACAACCATCCACAGGGCTAAGTGGATAATAGAGCTTGGGGCAAAGTCAGTCGAGATGTTCAAAAGAGTGTACCCACATCTGCTGGAAACTCCAGGCATGGTAAGATGTACAAAAATATTAGGCCTCAATTACATTGTTTTCTGTAATGAATTATGGAAACTATAAACTTTATATATTTATATAAACTGCAGAAAGACTGAGCTGAAAGTATATTCTACTCAAATTTAAAGTGAAGGGTCTATTGCGATCGCAAATGTACACTTAAAGATGTGGGAAGGAATCCATGGTCAAAATAGTATACATACATGCATCATTTGGCAATAAGGTACATGTAACATATAGTAGAATATGGCATGGGCATCTATGCAGCGTGTTGCCAGACTTTAGAGTGCTAAGACTTATTTGTCTTTATTGGTAACAGGTTGAAACTAATATGAAGGAGTTCCTGACTCAAGTAAAATCTCTAGACCTTACTTATTTGCTTTCACTCTGAGATACGATTATCATTTCTCCCAGTCTTCCGTGGATGTTAACAGACAGGTGGTAAAACAGGGCAGTCTCTTTGGTGCCACACACATCTGTTTTAAGACATTCTTTGTATTTGATATAAACTATCCCCAACAGAGCACTCCAGCATGGCAGTCATGCAGATTGTTATATATGTGCTGCCAGGCCAGGAATCACTGGCAAGAAGATTCCTGCAGGCATTTATGTTTACCCTTGAACAGTAAGAAAATATTGCTCTCAATTATCAAAAAGTTCATTTGAAGTTGTTCTGATTAACGAATTTCTGTTTATGCCTCTAAAATCAGTCAATGTATCCTAAGAGGTCAAATTAGCTCAGTGTTCTGAAATCCTCTTTCATTACAATATACATTACAGTACACAATTGTAATTGCAATACACTGCAACCTCCACACACACTCCCCAATAAATAGAGTTGCAAAGGTGTTGGGTAAAAATACTTAACTCAAGATGCTGGGTCAGAACAGCAACCCGATGTCATGGGTCATTACTTCCCAGTGCTGTTTGTCCAACAATTTTATAATTAAAATTTTCTTTTATTGTTTTCTTAATTGCTAATGTCCTAGGATGGTCCAATGTTAGTCTGTTTTGAATCAACCAAACTATGCGACCCTGTGGAAATACACAAACTATCCATAACATTAAAATCACATGCCTAATTTTGTACAGGTCCCCCTTGTGCCACCAAAATAGCTCAAGGCATAAACTCCACAAGACCCCTGAAAAAGTTCTGCAGTACGTGGCACCAAGACTTTAACAGCAGAACCTTTATGTCCTGTAAGTTGCGAGGTGGAGCGTCAATGGATCAAAATTGTTTGTCCAGCACATCCCACAGATTCTTAATCAGATTGAGATCTGGGGAATTTGGAGGCCAAGTCAACTCTTTATCATGTTCCTCAAACCATTCCTGAACAATTTATCAGTGTGGCAGGGTGAATTATCTTGCCTATATTAATAGGTCACTGCCATTAGGGAATACCCTTGTCATTGACGGGGTGTACTTTGTCTGCAGCAATGTTTAGGCAGGTGGTACGTGTCAAAGTAACATCCACATGAATGCCAGGACACAAGGTTTTCTAACAGAACTTTGCCCAGAGCATCACACTGGCTGGCTTGCCTTCTTCCCATAGTGCATCCTTGTGTCATCTCTTCCCCAGATAAGAGAGACACACAGCTGGAGATGCTGGACCTGGCGATGCTTTGACCCAGTCGTTTAGCGATCACAATTTGGCCCTTGTCAAGCTCACTCAGATTCTTGTGCTTGCCCACTTTTCCACCCACATCAGCTTCAAGAACTGACTGTTCACTTGCTGCCTGATATATCCACCCCATGACAGCTGCCACTGTAACGAGATCATCAGTGTTACTCCATTCACTTCTCACTGGTTTTAATGTTATGGCTGATCGGTGTATGTCCTGCTTTGCTTCAAAAACGAGCAGTTTAATTCCCAAAATAGACATCTGCCTGCCTATAGCCGAATTCTACTTATGTATTACGTAAAAAAAAAATCAATTTCTTAAGCGTGCACTCAACTACAGATTTCGTTTAATACATATTTCGTGTGATTAAACGTCACTGTATTTTATCTACCCGTCATAAATAAAAAAAATATTTACTGTGACCCAATACACATTTTACCCATTTGAGAACAAAACTATCAATTACACCACCTTATACCTTGTACCTTAACAAGTAATATTACCGATTAAAATAAAAAAGGGGAGCGCGCATTATAGCGAAAATAATACGATAGATTTTATCGGCTTATGTATAATCTATACACGTGACAGTCCTCAACATTGAATTAAACAAAAGGCATGACTAATTAAAACAAAAGCACAAAATGAACACAAAATTAGTGAACATCAGCGATACATGGTTGTTGCAGGGAGGGGATCGTCTGAATAGAGAAACAAATTCCGTTTCGCTTGTCACGAACAGCACCAGAGCTTCCCTAGCGGTACCAGCACTGCACGTTTTTTAATTAAGCAAACCGATGCTTTTATATTAAGCAAACTGTTAAATTAACTTACCTACACATCGAACAAGCTTATGTCGCCACGAGTCAAGTTCCTGACGAAAACCATGTCCATTGATGGAACATTGTTGACGTTTACACATACTCGCCATTTTCCTTCGGCCCCATCCCGCGGACTCGGGCTTTTTTCTAGTACTTCCCCAAGGCTACGTCATCAGTATTTGTGTGGACAGGAAGATAGTATGGTGGAGTGGCAGAGTGGAGATGGCTAGCTGCCACAGTATCTTTTAAATGCATCATCAGTGGGATACTGTGTGGTAGACCGCACCTCAGCTTAGCCTACACTAATTTAAAGGGGAAAATGTACCACTTCTCAAAGATCTAATCACTGATTTTAACTCGGAAAGTAGTAAGGGTTTGGGGGCAGGACCTGTATACGGAATAAGGCTGATAAATAAAACTATCCAGTTGCCTTGCTGCACCTGGAGGAGACAGACGAGTCCGGTTTAATTTTTACATCACTAGAACAGGAAAACGATGGAATAGCATAGATAAAGGGTAACGTGTGTACCCATGTCAGGGAAATAACCGTAACGTTCATTATTTATTTATGGATGATAAAAGTATTGCTAAATTCTATTACATAACTTTGTTTGTATTAAAACGTTAATAGTTAAATAGTTTTACTGTTCTCATATTGTAATTATGTATACAATTAATGTTCAAAATTCTTGTTAATTAACAAGAGTTAATTCTCGAGAAATGAGAATTTTTGTTAAGGTAGTTTACGTTAGCTAGCAGACTAGCATTTACCTACTACCAGACAAAGGACTTTACATACAGTGTTTAGTGTCCGTTTAACCGTTTGTTTCTTGCACTAAACTGAAACTTACAAAATAGAAAAATTACTTCCGGAGAAGGAGCGAAATGTAGAAGATGTGTTAACCTTGTAAACTGGTGTCTATTTTTGCGGTAGTACGCGAACGTCGTTGTCGTACCTACACCAAAGAATATGGGCAGAAGTATAAGTCGGCCTTTAATGTTTAAAAGCGATACTGTACACATGAATGACATACAAGAATTGTGATTTCATAAAATGTACATTGTTTCAGAACAAAATGGTCTGTTTTTAATTATTTGTAAATAGTAAATACCACAATCACATACTGGAAACAATTTTATTTGTCATTAAGAAGTACATCCACATAGAATATCATACCTTTATAGCACAACAAAAATCTGTCCACATACTGTGTAATGTAAATATTAAAAAGCAAAGTAATAGCCTAGGAGAACTGATTTCAAAGTAAAAACGACCTTCCAGTGAATGTGTTTTTGAATTCATTCAGTCTGTCAATAATGAATGAATGAAAAAAAATGAATGAATAATAAACTTTGAGAAAATAAGCATGAGAAAATAATCTTTATGACTAAAAAAAGGTGAAGTAATTAATCCCATATAGTTTTACCATTTTTTATTATAGTGTTATAATTTTTACTATATTTCTATTCTTAAATTATATTCTGTTTCCATAATTTAAAACATTTTTAGAGGAAGCATTTTAAACTGAAATCGTCATTCAGTCCAGCAGGTGTTGTACTGAGTGTTAAACTCCCATAATACAATACAATGGACACATTGTGTCGAATGTATTGGTGAGCCATGGGATCATCACGATGCCACCTTGGATAGCTGTTTTTTCAGATGACAGATAAGCAAGCAGGGCTATCTATGGATGAAATTCCTTATAAGGGATATGAATGTTTTGCCATTAACTGCATCTATTATGCCAACAATTATTAGGGAACAAGAGGACAAGAGAGATCTTCCACAAGAGATCAAATTTAAAATATAATTGAGAAATAATGCGCTTTGTTGCCTTTTCCTAAGCATATACAAGTTGGGATGCTGTGTAAAATGTAAATAAAAACAGAATGCGATGATTTGCAAATCATCATGTAAACTCATATTTAATTGAAATTATAAAAATGTCCCAAAAAAGGTCACCACCTGGATTTAACAAAGCAAATAGGTAAGAGCCTCCAAGTGGATAATTACTGCATGAATGATTATGTTTCTGCTGGCAACAAGTTATTTAACCCTAACTGATGCAGTGAGTAGCTTCTCATTTCTTAAACACATCCTGTGGTCATGGAAAAGATGTTAATCTGTTTCAGAAGAGTCAAAATATTGGCATGCATAAATCAAAGAAAATATCTAAGGAGATTACAGAAACTAATAAAAATGGGTTAAGATTGGGTTACTGTCCAGCACATTATTAAAAACTGGAAGGATAGTGGGGAACCATCATCTTCGCTGAAGAAATGTGGTCAGAAAAAAAATATTGAATGATCGTGATCGGTGATCACTGAAACATTTGATGAAATCAAATCATAAAAAAGTAAAAGCTGAATTCACAGCTATGTTCAACAGTGACAGTAAGAGCATTTCCACATACACAATGCAAAGGGAACTCAAGGGATTGGGACTAAACAGCTGTGTTGCATTAAGAAAACCACTGATCAGTGAGGCTAATCAGAAAAAAGGCTTCAATTTGCTAGGGAGCATAAAGATTGGACCCTGGAGCAATGGAAGAAGGTCATGTAGTCTGATGAGTCCAGATGATTTGCCCTGTTCCAGAGTGATGGGTGCATCAGGGTAAGAAGAGAGGCGCATGAAGTGATGCAGCCATAATGCCTAGTGCCTACCGTACAAGCCTGTGGGGGCAGTGCTATGATCTGCGGTTGCTGCAGTTGGTCAGGTCTAGGTTCAGCAACATTATTTGCCCAAAGAATGAGGTCAGCTGACTACCTGAATATACTGAATGACCACATTATTCCATCAGGGAAGAAGAAATTATTGGAATATTCCAAGATGACAATGCCAGGATTCATTGGGCTCAAATTGTGAAAGAGTGGTTCAGGGAGCATGAGTCATCATTTTCACACATGGATTGGCCACCATAGAGTCCAGACCTTAACCCCATTGAGAATCTGCGATGTGCTGGAGAACAATTTGCACAGCAGTCTGACTGTCCCATCATCTCTACAAGATCTTGGCAAAAAATTAATGCAACTCTGGATTTCAGAAGCTCACAGAAATGATGCCACAGCAAATGCATGCCGTAATCAAAGCTAAAGGCGGTCCAACAGAATATTAGTGTGTGTGACTTTTTTTTGGACAGGCAGTGTATATGCTTATTTTGAATTTGACATGTTTAGAAAAAGTTTGGACGGGGCAAAAAAGACAGGAAACGTTTAGTGTAATACTAAAAAAAACCACACCTGGTTGAATGTCTCACAACTTATTAGGTTAAAGGTCTACTATGCCGAACAAAAAGCAATGGTGTGTGTATGTAAGTACTGGGAAGTACATTTTGGGCAACTGCCAGCCACCAAGCTTTCAAATACATGCTTGGAAAGAGGGGGTATTCAAGTGATTGAATCCAACATAGTGGACCTTTAATTGGCAACAGGTCAGTAACATGACTGGGTATAAAAAGAGCTTCCCAGAGAGGCAGAGTCTCTCAGCAGTAAAAATAGTGCATCAATTTAAGAATAATGTTACTTACAATGACAAAGAATTGAGGTATTTCATCATCTACAGGACATAATATTATTAAAAGATTCAGAGAATAATATTTTTATTAATATAATGTAACACTCAATGGTCACATAGTCATTCTCTCTTCAGGCACACTTTTGAAATATTTTAATCCCACCCCTGCAAACCCTGGGTTTTATTTTATGGTTTTTTTCTTTCTAAAGTAAAGAAAATCTTAAAGACAAGCTATGCAGTTTATGTGTGAGTGTATGAACACAATGATTGTTGATGGAATTAGCTGTGATGCAAGGGGCACCAAATCTTGCTTAGAGCAACAAATTGGTCAGGGCCAGCTCTGCATGCATAGGTTCCTAATAAAGTGACAGCTTTTTGCATGTGTTCCTTAAGTGTGTTCCTACTTAAGCGGCAGACTTCGGTGATTTTAGACCCGTTTTAGGGGTGCTAAAGCTCTCCTAAAATAATAATGAATAGTATTATCTGGAATTGTTTTAAGCTCTCTAATGCTTTTGTGAATGAATAGGACAAAAAAATTTACAGGTTCAAATAACTTTATTTAAGCAGGTTTAATAGCCCATACAGTATTGCAGTTTTTAGTCATGATGTTGCAGTTGCACATTTCAGTAGCCTAGGTGGCAACATGCTGCTTTTAACGTTGGTGGTCCAGATTGACAATACACAGAGTCAAAATGGTTATTACTGTGACTAGTTATAGTTCTGTCTGAAATGAAATGCACTAATAGTGTCAAAGAACTTTAGCTGACATTTAGAATAGAATTTAGAATCAAATGTTAAGCTTTCTAACATTAGTCTGCTTGCTTACACAATTGCCATCTAGCAAACATGCACTTTATTAGTTTAGGTAAAGTACTCATTGTCAGGGCTCACAAGTTTTGAAGACAGGCAAGAGTGACATTACTGGGACTGATGCTCCTTACTTTCTATGTGCCTTGTCACATCCCGCACACCTTGATGGGCACAGGATTTCTCTTGGCAGCATAGTAGCTGGTGCTTCCTACAGTAATAAATGGCCATTTAGTGGTCCATTCATTATTAAAACAGCTCTTGTAGGTGGCTGCTCTTGGTACTTTTTTCCCTTTTGTTTTGATGGTCTCTTCTGACACCCTAGCCATCTCCTCCACCGTCTCTTCCATTGTCTCCTCCTCTTCCACCTCCACCATCTCCTTCTCTTCCACCTGCACTGTCTCATCTTCCACCTGCACTGTCGTCTTCTCTAATGGGCCTACCCTTTTTGCCACCTTCTCTGGGCCAGCATCCTCTAACCTGACATCTTTGTAAGAGAGATGCAATGACTAATGCACACATGATGCAATACACTTTAATTTATTTAGTGCCAATAAAATTATTTAGCGTATTTGGAGAGAGAGATGATTATAATGTGAGAATATGTCAGTCATCCTGTGATAACGAAATATGTATAGGCCTAGACTACTTGTTCTGAACAGGTGTTGTTGTCAATTCTTATCTACATTTAGGCAACAGACACTCAGCATTGATAAACTGATGCTAATTATCTGGGCAACATTCTCTAACAGCGGTCAAGTTGTCATTGTGTCAAACAAGTTGTGAATTTGTTGTAACATTAAAACAGGAGATGACTCTGTGCTTGCATTTTACCCAGATACAATACTACTATTTTCTGATTGGCTATTGTGTAGGGCCTTTCTTTTTTTTGATTGGCTGTTAAGTGACAGGCTCGCCTGAACTCCAGCAGAGACGCGCTTATTTCATAATGAGGCGCTACTGTGCCGCGGCCAGAGAAATATTGGGCGCTGCGGCATATTAGCCTACAAATTGTTTTTTCGCGTGAGAAATACAATGTGTGGAAGGAGTGCGTGACAAAAGACCGAAAAGAGTGACTGTCATGCTCAGTGCGTGACACTTGAGAGCCCTGCATTGTGTTCCTTATTCTGACTGTCATGTACAGGTACAGACAGACAGAAAGCTGTTGCAGTTCAGTACTTTGATATAAAACTCACAGGCAGACAAATCCAAATCAGTAATCCAAGAACAAAGCCAAAATATAGCCAAAGGATCAATGGAGCAGCAAATAATTATTACAGGGCAAAATCTAAAGTAGCAAAAAACAGAATAGCAAACATGTAAATCTAAGGCTAAGCAGTCGCACACACGAAGATAGAAGCTATTGTTTCACAAAGAGTAAGTGTGTATAAGTGAGTATATGATGACTCTATGGTGGTGACTAATAGGATGCAGGTATGACTGATGACTGGTAGTTTGGTGACTGAGAGCATAGGAGAGTGGCAGCCATGTTGTCAGGTTGCAGGTGCTCATGGTAAACCTGAGCTTTGTAGTATATACATAGTGCATGTATGAACAGTGAATTGAAACTAGGAGACCTTGGAAACTAGGAAACCTTGATTCATTGGAAATATCCGTTTTTCCAGATGGATATATAATAAAAAAAAACATTTTTGCAGGCAATGCATGCATGTTGCCTTCTCTTCAGGGGCTAAGCCCCCCTAAAGATTTGATCCTAGATCCTCATCCATGAAGGCAGGAATGTGCAGGCAATCCTAATAAAGTGGCTGGTACGTGGTTCTAGCTGTTAATCTCTAGGAACACTAGGCCTCAAAAAATTTATTGAAGTCAATGGAATAAAAGCAACAGATGAAAAAACTGGAGCAGTTTGAAAAATTACCCATTCAAACTTCATGTAGAAAAAAAATAGGGATGTGAGTTTTATATGAGAAAGGATAATACAAGCACATATATGGAGTTACAGGAGTGCCACTAAAAAGAATATAGGGGCAACAGGGGAATAGCAAAAGCAATACCCTCCTAGCAAAATAAAGAAAGAAAAGCATTTATTCTCATATTCTTTTACTTTTGTTATTTATTTGTTTATTTATTTATTTATGGGTTTTTTCCACATTTATTTTCTTGTTCTTTTACAGATTTATTCAACACAAGAGACTGTCGAAAAAGGTCTGTTGAATGTGAGGCGAGATATGGTTTTAAACATAGTCTGAAATTTCCATATGTGTTTTGGGGGACAGGACAAATTTTTTTAACTGATGTCAGTACATAATCCAACTACTGTGTGGCAGGTTATGTATATAAACTACATACAAAGTAACAGAAAACAATAATGCCAAGCTTGACCCAAAGCCAAACAACACAGCATGCCAAATCAGTCATGAAATGCACACTGGAGGTGGATGTAAGTGCATAATTATTAGGAATAAAGCTAGAGTAAACCAATCAATGGGAAAATGAAGGGCAAGAATCAAGGCATAACACGGGATAGGACAACAAAGTAGCAACACAGAAAATCCTTGACAAAACGTGCACAAAAGCCAGAATTTAAATAGTGAGACATATGGTGATCAAACTAGATTTAGGTGTACATAATCATGGACATGTGACTTTATGCAGTGGTAAAAGGGAAGTGCAATAAAGAAGTAAATTCTGGAAGCGCTGTTCGGCACTGATGTGACGCACAGAGGCTTACCTATTGTATTTGTCACACAAGGGCACACACAACTGCAGCGCACTGGCAACCATAAAGTTATTAATAGTCAAATATCAATTTGTTTATATTATACTTTTAGGATTTTACTTTCTGTGTACCCTTTTAAAAGAGTTAGTGTTAAACTAACTTTTTTTTAGTTTTTTGTTTAGTGTTAACTAACAAACTAATTTTGTGCTAAACTGAAAACTATAAAATATGCATACTCACTTGCATACCTGTGTCCCACCTAGTGTAGAAGTAAACGCCTTTTTTGCATCCCAAATGTCCTATATGTCCACTGTCTGTTGTATTATAGCCGAATGATTGCTAGCTGAATGCACAAAAGAGAAGTAACTCGCATCTAATATCGTACGTCACAATGTGCCATGCCACATGAGTATTCAAAAATATTTATATAGTATATACACAAGAACTATTTTTGTTTGACCAATTTCACATTCATTGTAGTGATATATTACAGCTGGCATATAGTGTATACATGAATAACCATGTTTGCTAAAAGTTGTATTAGGTTTGTATTAAAACTGTTGTATGTTTGTATTAAAACTTGTATTAGGCTATATAACTAGGCATAATCAGTTCAAATATAAATTAGCCTAATTATGTTGACAATATCCCATTAATTCTCAGAGAGATTATGATTATTTGGCATGATCCGCTCCTCGCAGAATGCGCACCACGCCTTGAGGACTCGGTCGCACGCACTGTACTTTTCACATCTCCGTCGCGCTCAAAGCGGAAGCGCGCACTTCCACATTCCGACGCAAGGACTACAGTTCCTGGAAGCACTTGCTCTGAACACAGGTGCATCCAATTCAAGGACAATTGCGCTGTGTTCATAAAGACTCTAATATCGCTCCTACTTTGCGAAGCACTAGTTTAGCCTCCATGTTGCTATTGCCGAGCCTTATTGCCTGTGTTTGAATTTATGATTTTTGGACTCTCTGTTTTCTGTTTTTTTGGATTCTGCCTTACTGCCTAACCTGTGCTACTCTGTTTGCTGATCGCCCGACCCCTGATTATTTACTGGATTACTCTTTTGCCTGCTGTCATTGTACCTCTGCTGTGCAGATTGATGTGTGTGTGTTAATAAACACTACTGGTTTTACCACTGTCTCCTACCTGCGCTTGTGTCCAGCCATGCCTTGTCAGCAGGAACGCCATGACATTATTAGCTAGATTTATTTCATATTTGATAAATATGATAGTGTACATTCTAGAAATGTCAATTTAAAAGTATAAATAAATAACAGTCTATTCTGTATATTGTAATTCATTAATATAATATTTAAAGTTTATTACTTAAACAGAATAGGGTCAACCTATTCTATTTCTATTCAATAATCCATAGAATGTCAAATTATCATTATTCTATGAGTCTAGATGTTGTTGAAATAATATAATAATAAGTCCATAGAAGCAATAAAATGGTTTAAAAGCAGCAAAAAATTTCAGAATTTTCAAATCAAGGGCTGGAGTTGTCCATTATTTTTTTCACATTGAAGAAACACATTATTTCATGTCTAAAGACATGATGCCACAAAGTACAGTTGAGAAAGAACTGTTCTTAAATTTTTGTTTTAGCACTGTGTAGATGTATATTATGTAAAAAAAAACAAAAACAAAAAACTTATATAATAATGGTCATTTGGTCAGTTGGTTTATTCATTCTGTATTATTTCGAAGGATATTCTTTAAAACTGTGATAGTGTTATGAAATTGTATTGTGATGATTATCAAAATCAATCAATCTACTTTGAAAGTTTGTGAACCCTTTAGAATTTTCTATATTTCTGCATAAATATGACCTAAAACATCATCAGGGTTTTGATATGCTAAATAAGCATTGTACTAATCTCTGTCTCTCTACCCCTAGATGTCCCCACTCACCCTTTTGATGCAGGTGACGGCATGCTTGTGAAATCCCTGAGTTCCAGGAAGGTTGATAATGCTGCATACAGAGCACCCACCAAGATGACTGCTATCTCTCGCAATGCTGTTCTGATGAGAGATGCATCAGTAGATCCATGCATTGAGACTCAAGAAGGCCCCTGTCAAGAAGTCACATCCCTTGGATCTTCAAGCAAGCTGCCCTTAGTGGGGTGTCAAAATTGGATCTTCAATCAAGCTGCCCCACACATTATTTGGACACATTTTTTTCTTTACATTTCCTGATCAAATTACTTAGCTTCCAATCTATCCGCACCTTTATCCCTTAATACCCTTTCTTAAACCTACCACTTCTGGAACTTGTGGGGTGCTCTGTGTGCTGGCCAATGAATCGTTACTGGCCTCATCATTGCATGGCCTTAAATGGTGACTGGCTGGCTATGTGTTGGGATTGATTCTTTTCATCAGGTGAGGCATCAGGAACTGTTAGATATAATTAGTAGACTATACTCATCTGATAGCATTTATCTGTGCAGAAGCTCATACCTTTGTGTAATAACCAGAATTACAGTTTAACGTAGTTTCCACATTAACATCTCAACTGAAGGACATTCTGGACAGCTGTTGGAAACCATTTGTCTTTGTTTCTCCTCTCCTGCACCCTTATACCTACCCCCCACACACACACATGCACACACAAAACACATCCTGATACTCACACACCCTTATTAGCATAACACATGCAGACACACAAACACACACCTACACACACCCAGACTACTGTATATAAGCTCTTCTCTGTGACAATAAACTTTGGACTGAGCATACACCTGAGTCTGGGTCTCTGTCCAATCCCCATGCAGGTGAGACACTGTCACCCACTGAAGTCAGATCAAAACTGAGAGAACAAGATAATCTCTGATAGATTTTGTTCTAACAATTAGTCTTTCACCTGAGTTAAAAACTATATAGCTTATGTATAGTATCCTAGAATTAATTAAGTTATCATATAAAAACATTCGAGAAAGGACCTCAAAAGTCATAAACTCAGATTAATGAATGATTCAGTGCTGGTCTATTGTGGTTGTGATGTAATTGACAATACTAATGCAACATAAAGAACTGATTGTATGATTGTTGTATGAACTGTGCCCTTACGACATTCCCTGAATGTCCTCAAAAGTCATAAAAACTTTTATTATTAATGTCATATGGAAGTTATTTTGTAGGGTTCTGGGAATGGTACACAGGATGTTTTTTCGACGTCCTCGCAATGTCTTTACAATGTCATTATGCTGACATATAAACATTCCTGAAATAGCATGATGACATTGTAAAGAGGTTGCAAGGACGTAAAAAAAACCCCTCCTCTCTACTATTCCAAGGACCCTACCCAGCTAACAAAATGGTGTTCTTACAATGTTCCCTGAACATCCTCAAAAGTCATAATAATAATAACATTTATAATTATGGGTCCTGGGAAGAGTATAGATGACCTCGAAATGTCTTTACAACATCATCATGCTTCATGCTATTTCAGGACCATTTACATGTCAGCATAATGATGTAAAGAGTTTGAAAAAAAGACCTCTGTACTGTTCCCAGAACCATACAACATAATGTCTATATAAAGTTAATTATAACATTGTTGACTTTTGAGGAAGTTCAGGGAACGTTGTAAGGACGTTATTTTGTAAGTTGGGTTGGATACCTATCTGTCCATTTAAGAAGCATAAGTGATTATGAATCAATTTCACCTGCATTGGTGCAAATGAAAGCAACAACAGGCAGACAGAAGGAGCAACAGCAAGACAACCCCCAAAAAGGGAATGGTTTTGCAGGTGGTGACCAGAGACCATTTCTCTCTCCTTCCTGACTGATTTTTCTCTAGTTTTGCATTTTGCTAGTGCCCTTGTTACTATTGGTTGCATGAGGCGATACCTGCAACCCATACAGGTTGCACAGGTAGTCCAGATGTTCCAAGATAGCACATCCATGAGTGCCATCACAAGAAGGTTTGATGTGTTTCCCAGAAGGAGAAACTCAAGAAATTCAAGGAGAGCTTAGGGGTAGAAGGGTAGAAGGGCAACAACCCAGCAGCAGGACCAATAATTTTGTGCGAGGAGGAACAGGAGGAGCACTGCCAGAGGTTTACAGAATGACTCCCACCTTGCCACTCATGTGCATGTTTCTGACCACGCTGTCAGAAACAGACTCCATGAAAGTGGCATAAGGGCCCAACATCCTCTAGTGGGACCTGTGCTCAAAGTACAGCACTGTGCAGCTCAAAAGGCATTCGCCAGAGAATGCCAAAATTGGCAAGTTCGCCATTTTCTTCACAAAAGAGTATGTGTACACACTGAGCACATGTGACAGGCATGAAAGAGTCTGAAAATGCCATAGCAAATGTTATGTTGCTGGCACGTCATCCAGCATGACTGGTTTGGCGGTGGGTCAGTGATGTTCTGGGAAGATATATCCTTGGAGGGTCACGTAGACCTCCATGTGCTAGCCAATGGTATTCTGACTGCTGTTAGGTACCAGTATGAAATCCTCAGACCCATTGTTAGACCTTATCACCTTATGCACTATCCGTCATCTCATCAGGAGCATACCCTGATGTTGTTGGGAGTGTATACAGGAAAGTGGGGGCCATACACACTACTGATCCACATTATGAGTTGTCGTGATGAAATTCACACAAGTTGGATCAGTCTGTGATTTCAGGTTTATACTTTGATTTTCATTATGATTTTGAATCCAGCCTTCAGTGTGTTAATGATTTTGGTTTCCACTGACCATTCTTATGTCATTTTGTGTTCAATGAATTACAATGAATTACACAATATATATCAATAAAGATTCTTAACTTGAATATTTCATTCATTGAGATTTGATGTGCGATTTAAGGGTGCCTTTAATTTTATTGAGCAGTGTATATATATTTTGTGTTGTTAGTGAGTCAGCAATCCCAAGGAAAGAGGCTACATGCACCTAATGTGGAAACAATGCTCCAACATCAATAGAAGGAAGCTACTCTCACAGCTCAAACTTGGAAGACTACAACCCCAAATTAGTAACATTACAGTTGATGGAAATGATGACCAGGTTGGCACAAATGAGTACTGGTGTGCCACCAGTCATGACAGAAGCATCCCCTAAACTAAAGATAAGTATTGAGGCCCAACTACATGCAGTCAACCCTTGGGTATGGCTAACTGCCAAAGTTCCTTCGGAGGAGATGCTTGCAGATGTTAACAGTGCTAAAACTCTGAGAAATAGACATTTATATGTTTACTGACAATAACGTATTTAGTTGCGTTTATGTTTTGCATAAGCTATTAAATTCAACAGAATTAAAAGTGTTTTGCTCCTGATTGTCTTTTGTATTCAATGTCTGGTGCATCACGTTGCAGTGTCCAACAGTAGTCAGCAAGTACTGATGGATTCCAGTTGCCCTGGTATCGTTTCTTCATTGTAGCAATGTCCTGGTGAAACCTTTCATTGTGTTCGTCACTGACAGCACTGAGATTTGCGGGGAAGAAGTCCAAGTTTGAGTGGAGGAAATTAATCTTGATTGTCATGTTGCAATTCATTGTCTTGTATGCTTTGAAAAGTTTGTCTGCCAGCTGAATGCAGTTTGGGGCTCTGTAATTGCCCAGAAAATTGTCAACAACGTCTTTGAAGGCTTTCCAGTCAATTTTTTCTGGCCCAACTAACAGATCTTAAAACCACTTATCACTCATAACATGTCTGATCTGGGGGCTAACAAAACTGCCCTCTTTGATCTTGGCATCAGTTATTCTTTGGAACATCTGTATTAAATAACAAAACCCTTCGCCTTCCTTGTTCAGTGCTTTCACGAAATTCTTCATGAGTCCCAGTTTTATGTGAAGAGGAGGCAAAAATAT